>LGAG01000585.1:198627-212007 GCA_001278395.1 Lerema accius
CCGCAACGAAAGCCAGTACTAATTGTAGGAACCAAGCCAAGATTTCTCCCGAATCACCTCCAACCAGCCACCCGTAATTAAACTATGTACTAATTACACTTTACACAGATAAACTGTTTTTATTGCGAGCTCCTACCCTCATGAACAGTGTTTCGTTGTTATAATGAGTGTTGCCAAGAGCTGCTACTAATGTCTTCGGTTTAGGGTTTAGTTATGCCTTTTAACGAGAAAATACTACGAGTAGAACTGTTCGAATGGAGTTAAGTTTTAGTTAATAACTTAACTTTATTAATAAAAATCTCACCATCATCATCGCAATCTGTAACTGTCCCACTGTTGGGCTCGGGTCATCTCTCACTGTGTTAGGTACAGGCCATAGTCCACCACGCTGGCCTAGTGCGGATTGGTAGACGTCACACAACTTTGAAAACTTTCTGGAGATTTCTCAGAGGCTGGTGGCCTCATGATGATTTTCTTCACCGTAGCAAGTGACAATTAGAATCTAAAACGCAGATAACTTTTTGAATCAGAGGTGCGTGCTATGGGGTTTGAACCCAGGAACTCCCGTACGAGAGACCAACCTTCAAACTAGTAGTCTAAACATTTCAATCAGTTGCCTGACGTTAATTATTAGTAGAGTGTTTTTATTTAGTTGAGTAATTTCTAAAGTAAGAGTGTAATATGTCACAAAATGTGTATTTTAAAATGTAACCGACACGGGCAGGACTGCTAAATAATTCTCTTTGATGTTCATGTCAGTCATTGGTTTCAATTTTGTCAAAAGACAACCGCATCAGTATTTTAAATAGGTAGTAATGATAATAAATTTATTCATTATCGCTATTCAGACACATTGCGGGAACTTATCAGGATTCCAGATTCAATATTTCATTTTACCGATAAAGTGGAAAAACCACAATTTTATATTTAAAACATCAACTGTATGTATAATTTTGTGGGATTACTGCTGTAAAATGTTCAGATGATATTTTGGGGAAAAAGGCGATCGAACAATGCAATATCTACTTTCAGTTTATTGAAAAAATATTAAAAGTATTTTAATAAAAGCTTCATTGTTAATACAAGAGATTTCTTTGCACTCGATTTTAATATTGAAACATAAAAGCTGATACAAAATTGCATGTAGTTACTTACATACATACATATAAATATGGCTTTACTTCAATAATACTTTTGGAAATAAATGATTCTATCCATAAATTTCTCCTAACTAATCTTCCTTAGTTAAGACAAAACAATAGAGTAATAGAATTATACAAGAAACAAGTTACAATGTCACTTATTCCAGTTCAACGGTAAAACATGAAATATTATGTCTTCCTTAATTCTAGAAAGATCTAAAACTAGAATATAGTACTTGGGGGTAAGTTAACTTGTAAGTTACTTCTATTGTATCTTTCGATAACTTTTTAAGACGTTGTAAAATCAGTATTCCACATAGATCACAAGGGTAAAGATATTGTTGGGAACTACTAATCTAGAATCTTTTATGTCGCCAACAATTAATCGGAAACGCCTATGAAGTAAAAAATGTAACATAGATTTGTGATAACTTATAATCAAGCTCGTATATTGACATCATTACCGTATAAATACGATGTCATTACCATAATATTTAATTAGCTACGATTTCCTGTGACGCAGATACAAGTACGTATCTGATTACTTTTTCTGAAAATGGATTAAAATAAAAATCTAAATTCTGTAGTCGGGTCCACGGTAATGAAAATGTGACAGATATTTTATTTTAAAATTCGCTTTTACTTCTTTTTCTTTTGCATCAGTTCTCAAGTGAAGCATGATATTCAATTAAAAATGCAGTAGGTACTAATTACCGTGCGCTGAGGCCGACTATTCACCGTTCAGTAATTCAACTCAAACAGGCTACCGACTGATGAACAGTAATGAGATGTCAGTTAAGCTCTTTTTAGTTTATCTAACTTTAGACTGCACTCAAGAAACGGAGCTTTTTTAGGGCGGATGCAAACGTCCGGCATTAAAATCAGGAAATAAATTCTGATTTTTAGAAGCCTGGCGCAGATGTTCGGATTTTTTCAGATTCTGAATTGACTTGGGAAGAGTGGGGTTGGAAGAGCCATGAATAAGTAAAATAAATAAATAAAATAAACGGTAATACACGCATTTCCCCGCACTACGATTCCCTGTGTCGCGGTGGACAGCATAAATAACACATCGCTAACACCCATGATCCGAGAACCAACCATTTACCTGTCATATATCCCGCGGCCGGGAGTCAAACCCGGGACCCCTCGCTTCGCAGGCAGGGTCACTACCAACTAGGCTACGGGGTCGTCAAGTCTAATAAGTCTTTTTATATTACGAAAATGTTTGCGTTGGCACAACTTATCCCCGGCTACTTTCTACTCCACTCTCCTCTAATGTTAGTGTAAATTCAGAATCTCAAAATATTCCGGACGTCTGCACCAGGCTCAGAAAAATTCAGAATCTGATTTTCTGAAATTCCGAACGTTTGCACCAACCCTTAGGATGAAACATGCTGAATAACTTAGTTTGATAGAAAATAAAATAAGCCAAGAAAATGTGGTTTGAATAAGATCATCACTGCAATCGGTTGGTTTTAAAACTTAATAGGATCTGTACCTATTTATTCAACATCTACTATAAATCATTACTGCTTAATTCGTGCTTAAAATAATTTTGTCAAAACAAAACTGTTCTTATCATTATTAACCTAGTTTTATCAGAGGTTCTGGAAATACAGAAAAAGGTCGTATAATAGTCTAAAATAACTAAGGGAATTGGTTCATAGAAAATCTAGTTAACGTTGCCAATAATCGCTAAACTACATTTCTAGTATGGGAGTTAACTTAAGTACCTATCTGAAAGTCTTCAAAATTCTTCGCATTCTATTGACGAATAAGGTTCGTACGAATATATCCTCGTACGTCAAAGTTTATCAAACTAAACCTCTGCTAGTGCTCATTTAAATTAGTATCAAACCCTGTTCTGAACTACGCGAATCAATATGAAGTATGAGACTTAATTGAGTTGGATAGTTTCAGCTGCAAAGTTGCTCCTTTGATGGATCTTACAACGGCAATTGGCATTTACAGTAGGCAATGCTCTTTTAAGTTACTCGATGAAGACTAGGTGAAGCGAGAAACAAGGGTTTTGTATACACTTAAACACCATCATTCATTGATCACAACTCATAATTGTCCCACTGCTGGGCTCGGGACTCCTCTAACAGTGTGAGGGATACAGGTCATAGTCCACCACGCTGGTCTAGTGTGGATTGGCAGTCACCTTTGAGAACTTTATGGAGAACTCTCAGATGTATAGGTTTCGTTATGTTTTCCTTCTCCGTAGCAAGTGATAATTAGGATCTAATACGCACATAACTTTTTAAATAAATAATGAAATTAGATTTGCTTGGGAGATTTGAACCGAAGAACTCCCGTTCGAGAGACCAACGTTAAAACCACTAGTACCTCGTAAACTTGGTGATTAAAATTTATTAAGTCATGAATTATACTCCAAAGTAAACAATTTCATATACTTTGTCAGTCTTTCTGACACACTTACATATAAATCACATTTAAGGCGTCACTGAGAAATGAGGCGGGTAAAAAAACGAAACGAAACAATTTGTGTTTTCTCTCCAAGTGCTTTATATTCATTAAGTAAAAGGGTAAATATATCTAGCTGAGATTTAAATAAATACGTTTACAAAAAATGTTTATTTTTCAACCTTATTCTGTTAGTATTAGTATACAGTTTGATCTAGAGAGCGTGGGTTGATACGATCATTTTAACCTTGATGTAACTTTGCAATAACTATTAAGGGAAACAGATCCTCTAATATAATTATACAGTTATATAAAGCTCGTCTTACTATCAAGAGGTTACACATAATATTTTTGATGGTGAGAGTAGCAAACAAGCAGTGCCACCATATCTTGCCATCCTTGGGCACTGTCACAAGCCTAGAATAGGACTATAGGAATATAGGACTCTTAGTCGGTTAGTAGATCTTCTTAGTAATAGACGTTAGGTAAATAAGTAATTTTAAAGAATTATGTTGAAAAAAGGTTAATAAAATATAACTCCATTAAACAATTAGATTACAAGACATAACTCACTGATTTAAGTATATATAAACATACGTTTCTTACACTTTAACAAAACGAGAGACATGACATACCTATTAGAGATATTATTTTACTAATGGAGTAATATTAAACTACAACTTGATACGTGAATAATTTCTATCTTGTATCTCGCTCGCTCGTTTGTCGGGTTTTTCTTAAAAAGCCCAACAATCTCTTCTGACTCAGCTAGGGAAATAATAATGAACAATAAGTATGTTTTACAGCCTCAATTTCACGCGGAATTGCGGTTGTAAAGTTTAGACGAGTAAAAAATATTGTTGTGCCGCGATTACACTGACTTGGTACATCACTCATGTTTATTTTTTTATTAGAAGACTCGTTCTGTGGTCGAAATGCGACCATAACTTATTAAAAAAAAATAGATTATACTCGTATGTCAACTGCCTATCAATGAAGCCTTCCATTTGATGACTTTGTGTATCTATTGACAAAGGTGTTACTGTGTGATTTTGCCTTTAATTTTGTAGATTTTTTAACACATATTTTAAACAACGTTTAGCTCTGAGCACTTCTTCGCCATCTGAACTTTAACCATGTCAAATCTCAAACAGATACGTGACACCATTTTTTTCTAAAATATACCAAAAGGTCCGTTCTTTATTTGAGTGACACGATAACAGCAGCGGAAGTGAGTTTGTATGGAAATACCGTGGACTTTGTCGTCAAGTAAAACACCGTGTACATTTCCATATAAATAATGCCACTACTGCTCTCGTTGTCAAATCGTTTAAAGCCCGGTGCCAATAATGTACGGACTACTGTCGGTTATAATCGACTGATCCCCATACATTTGCCGTAGTATCGCGTGGTATAGTCCTCCCATCCGTAGGTAGCCAACCAACAGTAAAAATGTTACCGAACCGTTTATTATTGAAACACTTTTAAGCTACGCCTACGCCTCGTTAAAATTTCTACGATCGGTAGGCAAAACGAATCGTTTTTTGGATATTGGAACCGGGCTCAAATAAAGAAATCGAACCTAAGACCCCTTCATATTAGGTTAATCATTGCATGCACATAGCGCTTTAAGTCTTCAAAAAACTAAAAATAGGTTGCCTAGCAAACAGAACAGTATCTTGAAAAGACTAAAGTGTAACGCTTCGGGCACTAGGTTATCAGATGACAAGATCACTTTGGTGCTATGAACTTAGTTCACCGTGTTCTACTTAGTTTGTTTTACCCGTATAAAAGACCTCTGGTATATCTTATACATAGTTATATGCATGCTTAGTATGCGTGCCCTATTTACAAGTACGTTATATTATTAAGTGTATACTGGTATTTGATTTTTTTATTATCAAATCAACTCCATTCACTTTCGGGGAGTAGGTTCGGAGAAACGCACGGACAAACTCACACACGTACTTACATAAAACCATATTTACATACATACATGTCGATTGATTTTTGGTCTTAACTATGATAAACTTACCATCAAAAGTAATGATGAACGTGTTATGCTAGCCAGTTGCAAAATTGTCTAGCAGGGAATCGAACTCGGGTCCCTGTCTAATATTACACTACAAGATTTTCCATAATCTAAATAAAGTCACCAAAGCAAATAAAATTAAAATTCAAAATCGTGAGTCTCAAAGTTCATTTTGAAATAAAACCGTTTATTAGATCCAGGTACAAATCCTTTGATTACCTATTAAGTAACGTAAACAAAATGGTTGTAAGCCTTTGCCGACCGTTGAAGTGAACATAATTCGAACGTTACGAGAACATTCACGAGTGAATGGGTATTCATTCGTTCGTTCATTAAATCGGTTTCATATTCCGTGCGCCAGTTTATCATTGAGTAGTGAATGGCATTGAAAAGATCGAGTTTTTCTCTCTATTCATTGATATCACACCTCAGAAAACATCTTTTATGAGTAATTAAGAACGGCTTTGACTTCAAAGGGATGTATTAACGTGTTTTGATGAATATTAACTTAGAATTCATAGTTAATGGTTAATTAATCGACAGGAAGTTTTTCACGTCATTTTGGTCAGAAGCTGCGTGGAATTTATTGGAATTATCCTATGTCTAGAGCCAATCTACAAATGGAAATTTAGACTCATTTTTATAACATTAATGCAATTATTACAATAAATTCTATTTTTAGAAAATTTGTAATTATAAATAGAAAACTATGGATACATTACTAAGAATACATTTATTTATAAAATCTATAAAATCACGTAGGTAAACATTAAATATTATCTACATTACGCCTGAATTAATGAATAGCAAAATTTGTTAATGCACTCGAAACGTGTAACTTTACAAAAATACTCATTATAAATTAATAAGTAATGACTCAATTTGTAAATCAGAAAATTCTTCAATAAAAATTCAGCGCCATCTCCAAAACATCTTAAAAAGAATTCATTTTCATGGATGACTGGTGTTTTTCATTCATTTCACAAGTGTTGGAATCAAAAAGTTATAATTTCGTTAGATTAACTCAGATTTGACACGTTTCAAGCCGAGATTTAAGTCAGAAAGTATTGAAACAAAGGGGAAATTAAATCTGAACATTGAAAAGGAATTCAATATCTGCTCTATTATGAAGAAAAGAAATATTCTGTAGTTTTATCTGACGTTTTTCTTTAAGAATTCGTGTACGGAAGTTAAAATGAATTGTAGAAATCCTTGACATTCTGTTAAAGTGTTCTACTTGTACATAGCTTTTTTACGGCATTATCACAATGGATATCATAGTGAAAAACTTATTCAGTATTCATTGCTTTTTTGATTATTAAATGAATGGTTTATGACTACAAGTGGATCCGATTCGACAAGTAGCGTCAATTGGGAATATTGAAACGCTGTCATAACAAAATTTGTCTTATGTGCTGAGAATTTACGAAACATTAAAAGTCGGAAAAAGGTACCTAATGTTGAGAAATAAGAGCTAACTCAACAATAAGTGATAAAATTAGTTGTAGAATGACGTAGTCCGGTATTTCAGTTCTTAATAAACTATAATACTCTTACCATTAATTTGTTTCGCCAGTCACATAACTAAAAGATACGAGCAACCATATACTTTATATTATATACAATTGTTTTATAATAAAAGCGGACGATTTCACTGGCTCAGCTTAGTAATAAATCACTTCTATTTCAATATGCTCTTCAATTCCCCGTTCGAAGGATTTGTACCAAGTGAGCAAATGTAATTCGGAATTCATTACTTAGCAACGTGGGTAATAAGCTTTGAATTGCGTGAGCTAAATATTTTATTTTACTACACTTAGGTATGTGTTTCGTATTTTAGCAAGCTTCACGAGAACACGAGATACTTCTACATCTATTTTTATACACTTAATGACTATTAATTAAGTACGCTACCATTGGTTTCATTTTGACGTGAATACGTCTTGAAATTTGCTACTTTACGGGGACAATCCTAAATACCTAATGATAACAAAATCGAGGAATACAGTTTGGCGTTGTAGTTTCGAATGTAGATAGTTAAAAGATCAAAGTATTAATTACAATAAGCGAGAACAGAAAATAAGCGCACAGTGGAGGGGAAGCGCCGCTATTTTAAGGTCATTTTACGACGTAAATACATCAATAAAAATATTTCATTAAAAAAACCTGTAAAATAAACATATTTACGTACAAAACATAGCCGTGTCCATAATACAGTTATACACATTTTTTTTCTCTGTCGGGGAAAAGCTGCAGTGCCAATTCGACCATAATCTTATCCAATCTATAGATTCAGTCAATATCCCTTGCTGCCAGATACCGATATCAATGTCTATAGATGACATTACTGCCTGTTGACGGGGCGTGTGACGTATCTGTATATCAAACGCAGAGTGGTAGTACCGATTTTGTTTTTCTATATAAAAGGTAATTATGGGATATGATTTTTCGAAATTTTTATCTTAAAGGAAACTTCCTTTATACAAAGTATAGTGTTTCTATTTTAAAGCTCTGTCTGTTTGTCAAATCGCCATTAAAGTGTCATAAAATAGATATATGCATATGAAATCGTATACAAAGTTGGACAATATTGCGAGTTTTCATATAAATTTTACATGTTTCAAGCCCAATGACCACGATGAAGGCTCGTTCAAAACAAGTTTGCGCCGAGGCGAGTAACTTGTAAAGTTATGAACAGAAACTTTAGTACTTGAAGGACGTTCTCCATTGAAAATATGTGAACGAAAACTTCAAAAATAGGTACTTGATTCTTGAAACTAAATTTTTGGTACTTTTGTTTCAAAACAGTTAACGTAAATTAATTATCTACAATTTGTACGTAATTGGTTCGACTTTCGATGTCCTTTTATGAAAAATGCAGACACGTACACTTTGAGGTTTGTCATACTTAAAGTTTATTATAGAGAAGAGTACGATCTATAACATTTAATTTATTTTTATAAACGAACACCCTTTTTAAGGACTTTTACCTTCTTAAAACTGTACTGTACTTGTATTTCTACAAAGTATCTTAAAAGTCTTCTCCTGAGTCATAGAATATCTTCTAAAATTTTATCATAACTAATTTCCTCACAAATACGTCAGTGCATATAAAACAGTGTTCTATCAAGTTCTATCGTAAACAAAATTTGAAGAAGCAATTTTCTCGCTAACATTACATAGCCTCGTCGTGGCATCATCTCATATATCTTTATACTGTCATCCAACTGCAATGATTGATGATGCGAGCCGGTCGAAACTGAAGTCAGTTTTAATGACTGTAGTGTCTTTTTAAAAAAAGAACTAAAAATCTTTTCAGGCATACAGGGTGTTTGTAAAAGGTTTTTAAACCTTGTGTAGGCATCTAAAATTGTTTATGAATTATTTATTTACAATGTAGACATTGCAAATAGCGTCGCCAAGAGGGGCAAGAGAGGGCAGATTAAGCTGCATTTCAGTTTTTTTTTGTGTGTTAACAGCATACACTTTCATGATATAAATTGTTTCTTTCTTTCTTCTCTCGCACTGAGTACCTTACCTACTACACTTACTCATGTTTAAGTCCACTAAAATTTTAAAGCTACTCTACATATTATTAAAAATTTCCATAATGTACTCGTATCTGTTCGCATGTTATCCATAAACGCTTACCTATTAATTTTCCTTATTCTATACTAGACCTTGGAAACCAACTGGTGATTCTTATAACGATGTTTAACTGTTATAAGCGATGTATGTATGTTAAGCAGACGTACGTGTGTTAGTGTGTTTGTGTGTGTGTGAATTCTCCAAAAAATATGTTGCTAGTCGTCACCCATCTATTCTCTAACCGCGCTAGCAATTGCTCAACTTCGTCGATCAGTTAAGATCAACAAAAGCCACTGGGTTATGATCATTGCGGGTGCAGTGCAGTTACCATACAATAAGACTAGAAAGTCTTACCCAATTACTATTTTCTTGGAAATAAAGTTTTAGTTACTAAATCACAAATTCTTGTAAACGATCACTTAAAAAAGGAATGCCCTTTGCGTGTCTGCCGTCGATAGCACGATTTCTTCCCCAACTTCTAAATAATTCGTCGCTACGGTACTTCGGTAGTAAAACCTTACCAAGCCAGGATAGAGGTTAAATTGTGAATAAGTCATTTTGATTTCGTGAATGCTTCCATATTTGATTAGTTCTCATACGTAAAAAACGCTACACACTTATACTTCCATACTAGAGTGTCGTATCAACACGACACGCACAGAACAGCGTAATAAATGTTTCTTCTTACATTGACAACATATACATCAATAACACCAAGCCTAGAATGAAAATCTGTCTATGATAAAACTATGTTTCGATCTGGAATCAAATCCGGAAGACATCAAAACCAGAAAAAAACCAACTAGGCTACGAGGCTTAAGGCGGGCAAGTCTATACAGTAAATAAATACCAAGGTACATTATAGAAGATAAGTGATAAAAGCCAAGGAAGGTAATAGGTAATACCCATCTAAACTCCCACTCTCAATTCCGCCTGTATCTTGCTGTATCTCAGTCAATCACTCACCATTGGTAGCTACCTATACAAAATAAGCTATAAGTATGAGATTCCATTTACAGCGGTACCCTTGCTAAAATTCTCTAGCTCCAAAGCAAAAAGATAAATTGATGGTATAAAAGGATACGCCATTGGAAAACAGAGAAAATGTGATTACTTTTGGATTAGCCACGCGCCATGAAGTTTGGTAAACCAGTATTGGGTTACGTTTGAAATCAATTGTTACAAGACTTACTGTTTACGATATTATAAGATAATAAATATGGATTTAGATTTAACTAGAAACTTCTATGAGAGTGACTTTACATGTGGACCACAAAGTTGTTGAGCAACTTTTATGAAAAGCTTTATTCACACTTGCGTCAAAATATCGCAACCATTTTGTTGCCTCGCTGTCGTAGGTACGTCAGACTTATACTGATGTTAAAATGACGAGTAGGTGTTGTGTGAAAAAAAATGTAAGTATGTTTTTATTTTCTTTTTGAGCATCTAAAATAATTGGTGTAGTTTTAAAGTCCAGCTAATGAAATTTTACGATATAACAACGTTATTTTACGATTTCCAGAATATTTTCAAGGGCCACACTGATTACCCTCGAGTTCATATTGAAAAACACTTGGCTAAAATTGGCACTTCAAGAAATAATTTTAGTCCGCCTCGAGGCAAAATATGTGAAATGTTTAAACTAAACTAAATTAAATAATCAGAAGTATTTTATCAAAAATATTTAGATAATGAAATGAATAATTTTAGTACCTATTTTTATGAAAGCTGACAAATAGGCTTTATAATTGATTAGACAATAAATAGACGCGAAGCATTAAGTCTACCGACAGCATTACGTATAATTATATACAATAATCAAAAATTAAGTAAGTAGTTCAATACAATGTGATATTGAACCTGACACCCTCGCAGGGTACAGACTAGTTACGAGATACAAAAAACAACTCTAATACATTAACATAAGACTCCTCCAGTTTTCATCGCATTCACGACCAATTCTTTTAACGAAACGTCTCGCCGCGATAAACAACGTAAGAGAAATGGGAATATGTAACTTCTACTGAAATAACACAATTATGATTCATGCCACTTCGTCTAGGGAGGGTAGTTTAGAAGTTATTGTCGTAAAAACTTTGTATAATGGCCTGCCGGAAGACCACCTGGTGTTATTTTAGCCTGTGCAAAGTCCCGTGGAGATAGTTTTTTATCAGGTTGAATAAGTGATATTTAATTTTGAAAAAAAATGGGGAAGAATTTTAATTTTTTTACTAACTATACTAAGAAATTTTATCAACGCATCTTTTCTTTTTAAAAGTTTCTTTAAGTTTATACCCACAAAGAAACTCCGATATGGCTTAACAATTGTCATCTAACGATAACAACCAGAATTGACGATATCGAAGGTGCGAAAGAAATAAACATACATGACTACATACGCTTAAATACATTACCCCCTTTTAACGCAACATATTTTATTGAAGAATATAAATTAGAGACAATACTTATTGCCTATTTCTTTGTTAAAAATAAAGTGTTTCCAACAATGTGTAAAAAGTCGTCTTACCTTAGTTAACTCTTAACTACTCTTTAAACTTACTTCCAAGAAATATGATTCTCAACTCTCTCAACTTATGATATGCGGCACTTGGAAACTTGTATTCGTGTAATGAATTCATGTATAGAGAACTATGAACAGCGAAACTTTCGAGTTACCAATTTGTAGTGGGATGGTTCGTATAATATTGATATTGAAACTCCTAGTGTAATATTGCAAGTTACACAAACGATTTCTGATTTCGACTAAGAATTGTATAAGTTTGTTGTTACAGCCATATTGCCGTCACATTTGACGCTGATCTCCGAAGACTTCTATACGAAGTACGTAAGCATTAGGGTTAGAGCATTTAATTTGAAGTAAAAAGTTCATTTACTGGAAAGAAATGTATTCTATAAAGTATTGACCGTTATGCGATTGATGTTTTAAAGTCGTAACAGCCAAAATTTAAGCGATAAAACATTCAACCGTAGTACACACGGTATAAAGCTTAGGTATATTTCAAAGCTTTTGTACAATCTATGGAGTTGACGTCGAGTTGGTGAAATTTATTTTTTCATTTATAAAACAATTTAATTACAGAAACCTTATAATAAACGCCTTTGTCCTAATATTTTTATATTGATTTTCAAACAAAAGCAAAACGAACTGATTCTTTACTTAATCTTTGTTGAAAATTTTAACACAAAAAAGCTCTTTAGAAATAAATATAAATCTACACAAAGCTATTAGTACGAAAATCCGATGAAAAACAAAGTTTTTGTAAACCAGCTAAGATCGGACACTCGAAGGAGAATTAGCCAAGTTGGAGCGTAACAGTTTATATTCTTTTATTTTAAAATTTAATATTTCACCATAATGATTAAGAAGGAAAGAATACTAAACCTTTTGCAGATTATAAAATACGCCCAGTGTGAAAGTAATAAGGTAGGTATAGATTAAAACGTTTCTTTTTCGAAAAACTTTAATTTTAGCTCGAAATACAAATTGTAACGCTCACATACTAGTACTTACAGTTAATCTAATTTAAAGTCAAATATACGTTATAACTGAGATTTTCACCTAACTGAATACCTACAACTGTCTTTAAATAGTCAACCAATTTTTTTAACTTGTATGGTTTCAACAACCGCATTGTTACATTACATTATTGCTAAATAATTTGGCTTATTGCTTAATACCTTCATAAGTGCAAAGAGAACTTGGCTCCTATTTACACGGTATGTTCAACTTTATCCATACTTTGCTGTTAATTTGCCAAGTAACATAATAATAGGGACCACGCCTAAGGGCAAAACTCCCGAAATTTATATTTTCAGTTTCACAATGGGTACACTTCTCCAATTAGTGTGAGTTTGGCTCACTCGCTGGAATACTATAAATTGTTAGTACCACATGAGTATCCTATAAATTAAAAGGACATAAAAGTTTTATACGTGTGATATTGTTACACATAAAACTAGAAAACTAATTCTAATGATGTCAAACTACGAGTATATCCTATAGAGTACGTGCAATATTACTGGTTGGCAGGTCTATGTCAATTTCAGCGTTAACTGTCAGCCATCGGTCGGAGCCATCCATTTGACATAAGTAGGTACGTACGTTAGTTCGTCCAACGCGATTGTTATCGTTAGATCTTAGTGGTAGCCACTGACCAACTAAGTAAC
>LGAG01000585.1:215735-254452 GCA_001278395.1 Lerema accius
TACAGACATACATACATACATACGCACGAAAAACAACGCACTCCTGATGTAGTCGAGTAAAAAACTATGATTTTGTTAATTATTATTATGATTAACAGATATGATGGGAGATATTTTAAAGTCACGGCACCAATGTTGATTACTGAACTCGGCAGACAATTGCACAATTAAAGGGTTGTAAGCCCAAAGGATCTGTGCCAATTTTATTCTTTAGAGATATAACAAAAAC
Organism: Lerema accius; assembly: GCA_001278395.1. Taxonomy (NCBI): domain Eukaryota; kingdom Metazoa; phylum Arthropoda; class Insecta; order Lepidoptera; family Hesperiidae; genus Lerema; species Lerema accius. The sequence continues at coordinate 215,965 of LGAG01000585.1, forward strand.
TATGTAAACTAAACCAAACCACTTCGACACCACAACTTTCTGTGTGTAAAAAAAAAATATCGGCACTAGATTTCATTTGGAATTCAGGCTTGACACATAGATTGTATTTTTGCGATACTTAATATTGATTTTTTGGCACTTATATCCTTTTCAATTACAACCCTTCAGTTGTACTTTGTAATTTCATGTTCCCGATTTCTCGATAATTTAACCGACTTTCATATTTCGCACTGCATCCGACAGTATTTTAATGACGTATTGAATTGTTGTTTATCCGGGTCATTATTAAAATTGGCCATCGTTTAATTGAAGTACTTGACACTTTTCTCATTAGCGTCATACATGACACGAGTAGCACAGCTTAAAAAACAACAAAAATAAGTACCAACAACTAATTTAAACAACAACAACTACCCTCCGACGTGGGTAGAGCCAGAATGCTATTCAAACAGACGACATCAAACAATCTATTTTCCAGGTTTAGAGTTCTAAATGTTTCATTCCGGACACACTAGTCTAGAAAACTTGTTAACTCCTATACTGCAGATGCTTTCCCAATGTCAAGGCAACTTAAACGGTTCACAAATATAACTAAAATTATTACTTAAATATATCTGAGCTATATATAAGTAGGCGATAAGTTTTAAAAATAAACATACGACAAATTGTCAAGTAATTGCGTCACCAAAACAACAACGGAATATTAATAAGATCTATCAGACATTCTTAACTACTTTAAATTACATCAGTTTATGTAATGTACTATGTTTATTTTATTATTTTAAGAAACTATAACAATTTTGTGCTATTCAACTAATTCATGATTTTCCAAACTATAATAATAATAACAATATCGAATAATAGATTAAGTATACAGTACTGTACCTACCTACTATACAATAGGTACCTCCGTTATACATACAGTGGTGACTGTATGGTGATCAGGTGAGGTTAACTACGTATTTTGTATAACTAGATAATAAAATACCTACATATTTATTTGCTAAGAACCAAACGAAGAGTCAATAAACAGGCATAATAAAATTATGCCTTTGACTGCGAGCGCATAAACAGAAAAATATTGCTGACGGTTTCACAAATTTAAACTTTTAATTGAATATTAGCCAGCTGAGCGGCCGTATAAAGTAACTTTCTTCAGCCAAACTCAGCACTTCGGTTCCCTCTTAAAACTTCAACTTAGATTCAAGTTTCTCAGCCAAAGACAGCAAGTCTTGAGAAAAAAATGTAATTAAATTTCAAGGATCAAAGTCGCTCTTGCGAGTAATACCATGATTTTTGTCTTTTTGCGGATAACGTGGTATACGTTATTTTACGTTTGTATAAAGTTAATTGACAAGGATATAATAATAAGAAGGTTATTCTCCTGAGTAGATAGTTTATTGGTGGATCGTAAAAGGGAAGGGATTGAGTTCGAGTCCTTGTGCGTACCGCTGAATTACGTTTTTTATGCATTATCGCCGTTAATAACATTATAACAATGCTCGTTCTTAATTTAATTCAGACCTTATACCGTTGTAATTTTTAAAAAAACAACATAAAAAAAATAATCAGTTCATGGCAAAACAAAATTATGTCAAACAATTCGTTCCTATAAGCTTAAGAATCGATGATTTAAGTAAAAGAAAAATCGAAAATGCCAAAAAAAAATATTCAAATTCAGAACGAATAGTATTTCAAATTCCATAGTTGACGGTATCTCTACTACTGACTGACATATTAGCGGTACTAGCTAGACGTTTTCCTTCTCCAACGATCTAATTACCTCATAAAACAGTTTGGAACCGGATAAGAGCAAAATAAAAATAATAAGCCCAAATGGAAACACGACTTTTACTCTGATCTAATGAGATTCATAAAACATTTTTTCATTTATTATTGTTTGAGGAAGGTAAATCTCTGCTGATTTGCGTAAAAGGTTTTCTTCGTAGCTTGGTATTAAAGATTCTTCGACTAATTACGTAAAATATCAATTGATCTGACAGTATACTTAATCTATACTAATAATATAAAGCTGAAGAGTTTGTTTGTTTGAACGCGCTAATCTCAGGAACTACTGGACCGATTAGAAAAATTCTTTTAGTATTAGATAGTCCATTTATCGAGGAAACTTATAGGCTATATATGTCATCACGCTATGATGAATAGGAGAGGAGCAGCAAAATAAAATATTCCAGAAATGGGAAAAATACGCGGGCGGAGCCGCCGGCGACTTCTAGTACGTTATATAATGTGATACAAAAGGAAGCAGATGGGTAATTAATGTAATTACCAGACGACACCCAAGTCTTCGCCCGCAGAAGAGTAGTTAAAAAGGTATTGGGTTTATCCCAAGGGAACCTATAATCGGGATAAAATCTATCCTATGTCCTATTCCTGGATGTAAATTATCTGTGTACCAAGTTTCAGCTTAATTCGTTTAACGGTTAGAGCGTGAAAGACTTACAAACATCCAAATATCTAAACATCTTTACAAACATTCACATTTATAATATTAGTAGGATTAGTAGGATAGGATAAGTTCATTTTGGCGTGAAGATAGGAAAGTGATCTTTGTAATTTTTTCTTTTAATTACGGTGAGGAAAAAGAAAAAAAAAATGAAAACGACTGTGTTATACTTATGTTAGTTATGTTACTATTTTAGGAGCAATGTTTGTCACCACAATAACAATGATAAAAGATAATTCACCACTTAACCAACTATCATGTTGCGGTTGTGATAACGACATTTTGTACTAAAAACCAATTAATATGCATAACAGGTTATAAATGCTCTGTGTTTATTTAATAATCTGTACATTATTATGATGCAACTCACCATCATCAGACCCCAAGAATCTAATACAGAGTTGACGTCATAGTTTAAGATTAGGATATTTTTTTTTTACTTTGGTGGGCACAATTTTTAATAATGCATAGGAAGAATTCAACATTGGGTCCTATTTTACAAAATAATGCAAGTACCTATGTTACGACGTACAATTATTTTTTTTACTGAAAAAAAAACATAACATTTTATAATGAAATTAAAACAAGCAAAGCCGCATGACATAGGTAATACACGGGAAATACTTATATATTTATAGGTGATGCAACAAAGGAAATTAATTATTGCATTTAGTGTACATTTCGCGTAGAAGTGCATTCAGTTCCCTGTCACATACTCGAAAGGTAAGAAGTCGGATTTTTTTTTTACGTCGTTAAAAGTTGTTAAAATTCGCTATGAACTTCCTAAAAAATTTGTGTGAAATTATTAGTATTTTGTATCCACTGATGATATTTTATATTAAAATTATGTTACGTTATTAGTAAACAACAAAAAAAAAGCGTCCTAATTATCTTTTCTAAAAAAAAATGTTATGATGCCTACCTAAGCTATCACCTTTTTACAGAACAATTGAAATAATTTTTTTTTTAGCAATTTAAAAGTGTTATATTACTTATGTAGATTCTTTGCTTTACTTATTCCAGTTTTTTTTAATAATATCACAGATTCCTGTGTATCCGAACGTACACGACTCGATCGTAGTCACGCAAATAGCTCGTGACTCACTTATTTCGCGTTATCTCTCATTGTAGTTCCGATAACGAAGTAGTAGATACTACCTACCTATTATTGTGTTCTATTCTATACTATGATAACAGTCACCTTGTAGATACAAGGTCGATATATGGAAAAATTTTGTTAATTAAATATGTTTGTAATTTATAAGTAGACTATTGTTACAATTCGACACTGGTGGTGGAACGGAATGAGTCGAATTTCTGTGAGTCTTTTCACCTAGAACCTAAAACCTAACCTTGGCTTAGGCTGTTAGCCCTACAAGTATCTTTAAAAATTAATAACTGCACTGAAATTTATAGAAAATGTTCAACGTACCTACTGAATTGAACCTTTCAAAACGTTTTACTAGATAAGTACCTATTTGTAGATATAGATTTCCAAACATTACCTACGCCTTATTAGTTAGTTTAGTGCACATGATAACGTCCGCGTCACATAACGCAGACGTTGCATACGAAACATAGTGTTTTTATTGCGACCAGATTCTTAATTAATCAGTAAGACATTGACCTGTTGCTTATCAATCATCCGCGTCACGACCGCGCCCACGTCTCGCGGTCAACTCCCGATAGCAACAGACATGCAATTTGTATCGATTGATTGATTGGTTTATTATAGAAATTCTAAATAAAAATATAAACTGCTTGACCAATTTTAGGCGGAGTAATACGAAAGTTACTAACTGAACTACCTAAATTATTCGCTAGCAAGCAGGACTAACTTCCATTCCATTATCCCGTACAACAAGTTACCTATAAGGCGCGAACTGTAAATAATGTTCATGATCATGATGTCAGACATTCACTATAATTATTGTTTGGTGATAATACTGGCTAGTAATAAAAGTTAATTACGGATAAAAAAGTATATAAAATAAGGAATTGGCGGGCAAATTAGAAATGTCGATAATAACCCGAAGGGCGCAGAAAATGTCGTAGTAATAGAAACTTACAAAATATCTTTGAGTAAATAGATGTTTACAAATATTAAAGACAACTGACAAAATTAAATACCGTACCTAAATAGAGGACTGCCTAAATTAAATACTTATACTTACCGATTTTTTTGTTTACAATTTACATAAACTACGGTTCGCTTTTTTGACACTTTTTTTACCTATCCACACACATCTTTCCTCAGTGTCGACTGTCAATGTCAAGTTGTGTAAATATTCAACGTCAAACTAATGTCATTGCAAGTTAACTGTCAAACAAGCATTGTTTCCCTTCACCTTGTTGCTAACCAAAATTAACCAAATATCCAAAGCAAAGCAAAAAGTAATTGAAGTGAAATGAATTAAACGTGACACGTTTAGGTGTTCTCGGTAAAGTTAAACGTGTAATTAATAGTCGCAAAACTATTACAGTCGGTGCTACGGGTTATATAGTGGAAAATTTCAAATAGAAAAAAATAACAAGGTAGGTAAACATTTGCCACGATTGCCTGATCTCCGTAAGATTTGGTCACAGAGGTTATCATTATATCATTGAAAATTTCCTCCTTATGTTCGTCAGCAGACACCTAATACGTGTATTGTTTCGTTTTCATCATCCGAAGTTATCTTTTTAATTACATAGTTCGTCGCATACGTTATACAAAGTATTTCAGGTCTCAGGTTTTAAATATTATGGAGACTTTTAGGTTATGTCAGCATGATATTCTTACAGCCAAAAATTGTTTTATTATTTTTACTATCATCATAAAAGCTTACTATTTATTAATATTAGATGCCAATAAGTACAATGGAAATATAGGTAAATTTAAGCTATATTTTTAGTATCCAAGACTAAATATTTAATAGTTAACAATGTGTAAAAGTCCCTATATTTCCAAAAAATAATTTTGTGATACATAAATAAAATACTCATTACGCAAATATCTTAATTATAATACCTTTTAAAGACATCTGCGTTATGATTCACACAAATATATTATTAAGTCACTGAAAAGCAAGTTGTAACAAATCCAGTTTGCTCAAGCAACTTGCTTAAGGATAAATAATCCTATCTATTCATTTCAAAACATTCATTTTTTATTGTCTATTCAATATTGCTGTTGCTGTATAAACCACATTCTAAGATTTTTAAAGTTTTCCTTAACAACATCAATATATAAGAATATTGGATATACATTCCTTCATTGTGTTTTGAAGAGTATTGGAAACACCTATTCTATTCAATTTGTTTGAAAATATACTCAGGAACTAGCATAATTGTTGATAAATAGTACTAAATGGTGTTCAAATGTTTGAAATCAGTCATTTGTGGCAGCAGTTTTGAGATGCTATTTGCATCTGTGGTTTGACATAGTTCAGTTTTTAACTAACACTGGGTGAAGCCAGTTTCTTATAATTATTTCTGTCAGCCTTTTAGATTTCAATACAGGTGCATAAAAATTTTGATGTTTGAATAATTTAATCATTGGACCTATCAATCATCGTTTGTAGGGCCATATATCATAATTTTTGTACAGTAATTTTATTCTTAGCACATCAAATAATTATTAATAGCATCATACGGACAGTGTTTTTGGTCACAAACTTGAAATAACTGGTTTTATTTTCTTTCGTTATCTAAAACAGAACTGGTTTGCACCGGGTCCCACCTATACAGTTACTACCAGTTGTGATATGGTGTGATCTTTCAACCTTTGCTACATATCTGTTCCACATTCATTACCTTTTAAAGATTTAAATGCAGAAATATCCAGTTAAATTAACATATAATTTTTGTAAGTAGTAAATAAGTCTTTTATCATTGTTTAGCCAATATGACCTAATGCCCTATGTACGTCAACAGTAAGCAATGAGGCAAACCATTTGCTTTCGGATAGTCAGTTCATTTCTGATTCCCACAATGAGAAGTCATACGTATCTCGATGCCTACGGCTCGGCCAGGTAAAAAATATTGTAGTGTTAGCACAGTAATTGTGTAATGCTTATCTGTGTGACTTATGTTCTAACTAGACTATTATGTTAAGTATTTATTTTAGTGTGTGTCTGTTTGTTTTTGTTTTTCTGAATTTATTCACCGCTGTATTTTTCATTAGTGCAATAATTATAGCTATTAATAAAACCTAGCTAATATTCAAGTGGAACTTATTTATGATTATTAATTTATATTTTTCCATTCTCGTAGAATGATGGCCAGAGTCCTAGATGGCAAGGCATTGTCCAAAGAAGTAAAGAATGAGTTAAAAGGAAAGATTGCTCAATGGATGGCAAGTGGATGCAGAGCCCCATCATTACGTTGTATCCTTGTTGGAGAGAATCCGGCAAGTGAGACATACGTTAAGAACAAAATATCATCGGCAGTCGAAGTTGGCATTTTGGCTGAGACTATTAGATACAATGCTGGTATGACAGAAGAGGAACTAATTGCTGCAATCAAAGCTTTAAATGATGATAGCAACGTAGATGGTATATTAGTTCAGTTACCACTACCTGGGTCAATGGATGAAAGAAGAGTTTGCAATGCAGTTGCACCGGAAAAAGATGTCGATGGATTTCATATCATCAATGTTGGACAACTGTGTTTGGATATGCCCGCTTTGGTGCCAGCAACTGCTCTCGGTGTTGTGGAAATGCTGAAAAGGTAATTTAGTTTTTCAAGTTTGACTTTTTCTTAATTTAATAAATAGGTATTGGTACATTGTTTACATAATGGGTTTGATTTTGAACATAGTGCTGTTGTTGAAGCATTGAATATAATCAATTGAAGTTAAATAATAATGACTAATTTAAAGAAATATATTAAAAAAAATCACAATTTGAAATTTTAAAATGTTTTCAAACACACTTCCATAATATTTAATCTTAAAACCTTTTAATTTTTGTGTTTAACATTGTGCATTAAAATAAGTATTCATTTAATTACACAATTATTTCCACCATTTCGTCATATTGTAATTAATATATTGTTATGTAATATAAAATACATACAAGAGACAAAATTGACTTTTAAAATGAATGTTAATTATAATGACAATTTTTTTTTTAGATTTCAAATCGAGACATTTGGCAAATCAGCAGTAGTGGTAGGCAGGTCTAAGAATGTCGGTCTGCCTATAGCTATGATGCTGCATAGTGACAAAAATCATGATAATGGCTTAGGGATGGACGCGACCGTCACCATTTGCCACCGGTACACTCCTACTGAACAACTGGAATTTTATTGCCGTAATGCTGACATTATCATCACTGCTACTGGTAAGTCATTGTTATAACTCATCATCACCACCATCATCATCATCATCATCATCATCATCATCATCATTATAATTTACAGCTGTCTCACTGCGAGGCTTGAATCTCATTTCACATTGTGGGGGTACATGTCATAGTCCACCACGCTGGTCAAGTGTGAATTGAAAGACTTATACACCTTTGAGAACTTTATGGAGAACTCTCAGATGTGCAGGTTTCCTCACGATGTTTTGCTTCAGCGAAGCAAGTGATAATTAGTTTCTAATACGCACATAACTTTTAGAAAGCTGATTTGCAATCAGGAACTCCCGTTTGAAAGACCAACGTTCAACCCACTAAGGTTTCCTGCTTTTGAAATTGACCCCGTTACAATTTTATTATTAGTATAACATTTTTGCATAGTCATTGCTCAAATAACAGTACATTCCAATTCTATTACACAATTTTCACGTAAACATCGTGTGTCAACTGTTTACTGACAATCAAAACGACAAGTCGCGTTTTGAATAGTGTTCCAAGTTTAATCATTTATAAACAACGACGTAAATATATTCTGATGGATGTTTGGATGTTGAAGTTTGAGTAACACTGTCGCTTTTATTTTATGTTCATAGAGCAGCATGTAGTATGAGTTACTCTATTTAAAGCTTGAGATTACATAATAGTAACTCATTAATTCTTACGTCTCTTTTAAACAGTAAAACAAAATCAAAGTTGGAAAGAGACGCATATAGTAGAAAACTGTTACGTGTCAAATGTATAATTATCACTTGCTTCAATTAAGTAAAATTATATTAGAAACCTGCACACTTGAGTTCTTTAAAAAAACCATTCGTAATATACCTACAATTAAGTAACTTAAATGTCACTTACACAGTAGAGACGAATCCAATTACACCTTACATCTTAAAATTCGTCAAACTGTTAAGGCTGTAAAGAGTGAAAAGGGACAGACATACATACATACATACGGTAGAAAAATATTACCTGTCTTCTGGCGCAGTATATTGTACTTAACAATATTAAATTTTCTTAACATAGGTGTACCGAAGCTTATAAAGAGTCATATGGTGAAACCTGGTGCCACCATCATAGATGTTGGTATAACAAGAGTCACTGATGAAAATGGAAAAACAAAGTTGGTCGGAGACGTTGATTATGACGGTAAGTTATTTATTTATTAATAACTCATTCAATGAAAAATGAAGGAAATAAAAATGTAATAAATGAGTGAGCCACATTATTGAATGAACGAATGAATGAGTTCGAAGTTCAAAATTTTATTTAATTGTGAATGAATGATAGTAGCTTTACTAAACGTGAACGAACTAATTATATTTATTAGGCTTCAATTTTAGACAAAATATAAATAGTGGTCTTCATTTTATTATAGGAAACTTAATTTTAGTCTTGATTTTCCTTCAAAAATTTTGTCAGAGACACTTTAGTAGTACCTATTCAAATATTTGTGTTATGTTTTATTCATGATACCTACTTCTATTTAGCGACATCTCATAGTGATTGGTCTTAAAAAAAGTTATATAATTTTTTTTATTATTTTTTTTCTCTCAGAGGTAAGTAAGATAGCGGGTGCTATAACGCCCGTGCCGGGAGGCGTCGGTCCGATGACTGTTGCTATGCTGATGCATAACACCTTCCAAGCGGCTCAACATTTGCGTTCTAAGGCAGAAAAACAATAGATAATTTATTTTAATTTAAGTCTTGCCTTAATTGAGTAAGAGCCAATGCAAATCGGGGAATTAAAGATGTGGAATTTTTTTTCAGTGCAGACGAATTTAAATCATATCACGATGGAATAAGTTCGAAATTTGAATTGATAAATTAAAGTCAGCTGATGAGTTACTCGCCGCTTTGCGCTGGCCCTTACTTGCAGGATAGGATAAAAAACATATAGAAAGTTTGACAGTTACTTACGCAAGTAGTTACTAACATTGTAAACATGTTTTCATAGAAGAAAAAGTTCGTTCGAATTTTAAATCTAATCTATATGGCGTATTATAAAGTTGACTATACACTATCGGTAAATTAATTAAGGCCCAATTTGCATTTCAAAAAGCTTTTAATAAAATAGATTTTCACGTTGAAGTATTTAATCAATTTTATACGAATTATCTGTATACTTTTGTATACTTGAAAGTTTATCAGTTTTCACCGGAGAGGCTGGAATCTCGAAATATTAATCGAATCGGAATTTAACTGTAATTTGCCCAATTATTTTATCCGTTAGTGCCTTATAATTATAGCAAAGTTTTAGGTTTAAGATTGACAAAGTATTATGAAATTAGGGTAAGATTTTTTTTTTTTTTGTACTTTTTCTGTTGCGAGAAGTAAATAATAGACATAGATGCTTCCTTTAGTATTATTATGACAACGGTCAGTAATGAAAACTAAAAACGTTATCCTCTTTCAATAATTATCTTAAAAAGTTATAAAAGACCCGATTCGAGACGTAATATTATGACGTTGACTGTAGGTAGGTACTTTTTGCTTCTCGCGACAGAAATTTAACATTCCTAATTTATATTGGAATGGCTGTGAATTATAATTATGTATGTATGTAATATATCTTTGACATTTATCTACATGTATTGTATTATAAATGCTCGTAATTGCTGTTAGTAAACAATCAAGTTTTCGATACACCTCAAAAACTGTTTAAAAATAAAAAAACCGTCGTTTGAAAACTAAAATTATTAATACCAAATATGATGATAAACAATCGTGTTATAGTTGTATCTTATAGTTTTCTGTTTTTTTTTAATCTGCTAATTTGAAAACTGGGTTTTTTTGCTAATTGCGTTTTTTACGTGAATTTATAAATAAAATAATACAAAAATTACAATTGTTATTCAGTTCTGTTTGATAAGAATAATCGTTATTTATGGTTATCTCATTAAAACATTAGTTATTTTCGTAGTAACAATACATGACTGTCATTTTGATACGATGACGTACAACAAACATACTATTTTGTTATTTAATAACGACAAATAGGAAGAATTACATGGAAGTATCGCCGCGCAAATAGATATTAAGTAAACTTTGACCTTTTTGACGTAATATGATTATTTTTGTGTATTGACGGAATGATAAGCATCTAAAGACGCTAAGGAATTTTCCGTAAGACTATAATCTTGTGTAATTTTGTCCTAAATATAGAGTCAAAATTACGACAATAATAGTTTTTATTATTTTCATTTTGTATATATATCTATACTATTATATTATAGACCGCACGCATATACGAGTAACTTAGTAAGTTTAACTATTTTATTATTATGATATTTTCAGTTTGATGCATGAAAAAAAATATTTTTTCAATTCTAGATGGCTAAAAATATTTTCTAGAAAAAATCTGACATACATCTTTATAATAAGTGCTCATAGAAGTCTGCTACCTTTATTAATTTCACTATTATTATTATTTAATTTTTATTAGAAACTTATAATCTTCTACTTACCTCGCAATTATATGCATTAATTGTGTATTAGTCGAATTGTTTCGCACTTATTTATTAAAACAGAATTATGATTTAGACATATTTTTATATTCGCAAATACTATTGCAGTAATGGAGCAATTTCGGATTCTGAACGGATGTAGTGTGTAAACGCCTTAAGTCTATAGCGCGAGCTTTTTGACAGCTGTCTGTGAATTTGACAACTTCACTGTCAAAATATTATGATTAGTAAGTAGGAGTGAAAATTAAATTATAGGCCAAACTCGATTATAAAAGACAATTATCTCATATTCTACAAACTACTTAGTTTTGTTTTAAGTAAATAATTTATTATGCTGTTATTTACACATAGTAGCTACGTGTATTTTATTGTTTTGTATTTGATTATAAAAAGTATTTTAATGGTTTGATAATAAATTCTTATTATTATGGTAATACCTATTGTTTAATTTACCTTCTTGCCAAATCCAAGATTTCAAACTGAAAAAAGAGAAATAACAAATTTCTGTTTTCCAGTAAAAGTCTCATGAAAATCTGTTAAGCCGTTTCAAAGCCTTTTAAAATGACAAATAGATAAAACTGGAACTTTATACAAAATATTACTCTCTTACAAATTTAAATTTTTATTGCCGTTATCGCACCATTAAAGTGAGAATGAATAAAATAATAATAATAATTGTACTAACTATGAATACACAATTATTCATAATGAGAGTGTACAAAACATCATTACCTTACCTTCATACTAATTAAACAACGCATGAGGTACTTAAAATAATCGCTGCAAGGCAAACTCGCCATAAACCCTTAAGAAATAAAGTATATTCTTAATTAACATAGTCTACTAATATAGGCAGTCAACCGAGTCGTAAAAACATTACATTTGAAGTCCTTAAGGACTTGTAACGTAATTCTCTTGATAAAATGACCACGTACGAATACTCTGTTTATGGTAGGTGTCCTCATAAGATGTGGCTACTTCCTATGATCAAGATTTAGGGTCGTAATTAAGTATATTGGTGGAGATAAAAGTTACCCCTTAGTAGGCACAAAGTGTGGTCGGTTATAGCTGTCCTTAACGATTTTGTTATGTTTGAACAGGTAAAAATTTTATGTAGGTACCCACTCATTAAGATGGCGAAGTAAGCGAAAATACGGTAGGTTTATACGTAGTATTTTACGTATGAAACGTACAAATCAAATGCTTTCAAATCATCTGCTTTAGTTATAGATCGTCCTAGGACGTTGGGGGTTGGATGTATGAATGTGTGTGTATGTATTTATGTCTGTATGTCTTTTCTTTAAAACGCTCTACGGTCAAAACGTCTTGATATTGATGACGTCATGATGATACCTACATTTTATTGCGTTTTTAAACAATGACGACCACCTCCCTGAAATTTTTTAGTAGTTGAGCTTATTGTTTTTATTATAAAACCAAATGAATCTCAAAAGACATAGTGGTACGTTGTACCTACTAATCTGTTATTTTAAACTTTTGGTAATTCAACTTTAAAAATGTCTTATCAAACTCTGTACACAACATAATAGCTTAGCATCGGTCAGTCTTTTTCTATCGGACGCGACACCGAGATAGTGTACACTACATTGTACACTGTACAGACGAGTGTACAGTCGCGTCATGAGTGTACAACAAGATTGATCACTTCTTCGCTTCAAATGGAAACGCTTTTAGTGCTGTATTGTGTAATCCGTGTCCATTACGCTCCGGCTACAAATTATTGGGGCCACATTAGCATCCTCCGTCATATATCATAGATTTATGATTATGGCTTATAGCTGGATTAGGTAGGTATTAGTGGCGTAACTGTATACTGTTCATGGCCCGTGGCAAGTTCTTAGAGTGAGGCTTTCTCCCAATGATAGCTACTTTTAGGGCCTATGTTTTTTTGCCATTTTACTAACTAGGTACAAAATACGCAATGAGCATTATTATGTTTTATTTATTCAATAGATAATACTATATATAACCCGACTAATTTTATTTTGGGTTTGAAAGCGCCGGTACCTATCAATTAATATTATAATGCTTTACACTACTATGTCACACTTACAATAAAGGTGAATCTTTTAACACCTTACCTACGTGTTGAAATCGATATTTAATTTTAAAGGAAAACTTAACACATCGAGTTAGACTTGACAGATTAATAAGTACCTACCGACATAATTAAGCTATACCTACCTCGTTTTTTTCGTCGTGATTTAAAAAGTAAACAATCTTGGCACTACTTTTATTTAGGTATTTCATTAATTTAAAAAAATATTTAGGTGTATACAGAAATTTATTTTTACATTAAATTATTGTTTAATTTTTTTTATTTGAGTTTTTTATTTTTTTGTATTTCTTATTTTTAAATCGATAATTACAATAAAAAAGACACTGTAAGATTGCTTACTTTTTAAATCACGACGAAAAAAACGATATACGGACACGTACTTGACGGATTTAAAATAATTTAAATGTTAAGCTAACAAAGAATTATTCTTAGAACCTTCTGCAATCTCTTAATAAACCAAGAAACTTGCAAGTGTGAAACTGTGCGGACACAGTTTAAACAATGCCCGCTCTAAAAGAGCTTTCGTTTGCAGTGAAGAAAACAATCAATCTTGTCCTACGTTCTGTGTCAGAAACACAGATTATACCAACACTCGCTGCATCAACGGATCTAGATAAAATGTTGCTCTCTGTATGTAATTCTAAACTGTCTAATTAACGTGTTTATGATGAATTGCAGTATGTAACTACTGATGTAGTAGCATCAAGAAAAGGCTAGGATCTATCATTTTGCTTATTTTGGAGCTAAAAGAACCTAAGACTAAGATCTTTAATTCGCGTTCTTTTGCTAATAGAAAACAGGCTTCATGAATCCTAAACTACTTTCTACTAATATTATAAATGTGAAAGTTTATGAACATGTTTGCATGTTTGAAAGTCCGCGCACTAACCGTTAGTCGAATTAAGATGAAACTTGGCACACAGATAATTTGCATCCAGGAATTGGACATAGGATAGATTTTATCCCGATTGTAGGTTCCCTTGAGATGAATCCATTTTTTTAAAAAACCTTTCCTCAGGCGAAACCGCGGGGGTCGTCTATCCGCGCTATTAATAAATAATAGTTACCTAAATCTCCAAACGATTTTTGATTTTTAACTACCAAGTTAAAAACCTAAGTACCTACCTAACAATGACGTCACATAACTCTAGCACATAACGGAAATTATAAGGATACGCTCGCGCAAATAGCGACGATTGTAGAATCAAACGAATGCAGGAAACACCGATACGAAACGGTATTGTGCAGTATTACTGCCTAGGGATATAGCGGGAGTGGGTACAAGTCTTAAGCGAGGGAGGTATGCTAAATAGGCTATCTGTAGTTCATATTAGGTCCTGTAAAGACCGGCACATTACTCTAATGACGATGTATAGTCCACGAATGGATGCTAAGCCTGACAGGTTTTATCCTGTATGTTTTTGGTCTCATAATGTGTCTTTTGTTTATTTATTTATGTTGTGCAGTGTGTGTGTATGTGTTTGTACGTGTGTTAGAAACTATAAGGAGACGATAACAAGAATAATTATCGTAAAGACAATAAGGCCGCGTGCAATGTAGCCATACTTTTTACTCAACTGTGCGATGAGGGTTGTTTTTCGAGTGTATGTAGGTATGAATATCCTGTCCTGTAGACCCTCGGATTGACTAATTTCATCGTAGGTAAAGGGTGACATTTGATTCATCTGGATTGTGAGAGAGACATGAGCCATAACTTTCTTTAAAACAATTTTCTGCAGTTTTTTTATTTTCCTGTTAATGAGTAATCTAATTTCAGTTGTTTATGGGCGTATTTTTAGTAAGGATTCTAATTATAGTTTACAGTTTCTTTAAAATTATACCATACTCTAACATGTTGCCTAGCCGATCCCTAACAAGGATTACGAATGCAATAAGCTACTAGCGTGCACCAGCGGCTAGCAAAATAGCAAATGTCACTGCATGTGTATTGTTTTATACGGTCTTTTGATATTAAGCCGAAGACTTCTAGATACATAGTCATAGAAATGATGAGTGGGATCATAGTATGATTTAAATTTAAGATAGGTTAGCGGTAGTAAGAGGCCTTTGACTTGATCGATTACATAGTTATTGGGGTAAGGGAGCATCATTTCTACATGTAAGTATACATTATATATATTTCTCTACATTCTATTTGTATAGGTTTATAGACTTTGTAAATAAATTATAGACAAAACAAAACAAAAGTATAAAGTAGTGAATGAAATTGCGGTCCCATTGTGTACCTATGTAATGGATAAACATAAGGACCAGGCCTTATTGTACGTAGTTCTCATATGTCATAGTTCTTATTAGATATACTAAGCTTAAGCCTTTGTTAAGCAACTTTGAGCCCAGTCTATAAATGGAAAGACTCAGAGAACAGCTAGTGGTAAATAAAGTAAATTGAATAAAACGAATCGTCAAACACGGAAAAGGGTAAAGTGACGTTGAACAAAGAGCACTCAATTCAATAAAAAAATGTACTGAACTTAGCGGTGGGATGGTGTTATGCCATCGTCGAAATCAAATAATATTTAAAAAAATATTTGCATATTCTATCGTAATAAATAACGTCATCATTGTATTCATCAAAAGAGCTAAATAACTGTCACAAAGTTTACTTTATCATACAGAATTTAATTTTATATTTTTTTATTTATTTTTTAAGTGAGTGCTTGACTACAATCCCACGTGATGATAATTATTAAGTGACAATGAAGTCTAAGATGGTAGATGCACAAAATTAGAAATAGCCTATTCATTCTCTTTTAAAATTATGATTTTATTCAAATAGTAGTAGCATTGTAGTATTACGGCAACGTACGTAGTGATTTTCCACTGAACGCAGAACAAAGCAACTTTATGAATTTGCAAAATTTTAAACAAAATAAGTTTTAAGTACCTAAGTAATAAACCAAAAGTTTTATGAATTGAATAGCAAATACTACGGCCAATTAATTAATACACAAGTAGATTGTTCTTCAAGTTTCTATAGGATTCTAAGTACGCCGAGATTAGCACCCTCTCCAAACTGAAGGTATCTTGAGAGTGATTGTTAAAAGGACAATGGAGAAGGGTTTGGGGTGGCCCATTGAGTTAACATCTTGTCGCCAACTTCTCATATTGTGTCTATCAAAAGCCCTTACTAACGAAGTAGCTACTTACTCTATCGTTTCTTCTCGCTACTCATGTCACAAAAGGTACGTGATAGACGAATAGAACGTGTTTGCAATGATGAACTACTGTTTTATGTGCCTTATAGTATTGAATAATGAAGACAATTTAATATCTAGTATGTACATTGACGAATATTGTTTTGTGACAATTTCGCTAATTCATTTAGGTACAGTCTTATTAATAAAAAATGCTTATTCTTCTCTTCGTCCAAAGTTAAACCGGTAGCAGTTAATTCTAGATTCGTAAAAATTAATGTACAAATTACTAGAGTTTTTAATAGGTAGGTACATTGTTACTCAGACAAACTTGGTGGAGCAAAGTACGAAACAAGTATGGTATTACGGATACACAAGTACCCAATCATATATTTATTTCCATTTTTTTATTTGAGAGTTAGCAAATATTTCATAGCTCTTGGATAACACCATCCAATACTTCCCGAGTGTTTTCCATATTCGTTTTATATTTTACTTATTATGGTATAGGAATAACACCTTTTGTTCCGTGTCTCGGGACATTTCCAAGGCGCATAAATACAATTTTGATATGGGTACTCTTTGAATGTTCTAAATAAAGTGTCGACTTTCTCGCCTTAATGACAGAGTAAGCGTGCATTAGTAACATTACATCACCCTTTTATGAGCTTCAGAACACAAATTACATTTCAATGTTCATCATCATCATCAATGTCCGAAGTTCTCCTACAAATGAGCTTAGGGCACTGTTTTATGTTATGACTTATAAATACCATGTGTCTGAAAACGAGCGTCTTCGTCTCGTTTAAAACTCCACAATCCTTAGACCCTGGGTTCCTATCCTAAACTGGGGGTAAGAACCCCCCACGGGGTAACAAAAACCTAGTTATTAGGAACATAAATGAAAAAAATCAGAAAAAGTAACTTGTTTATTTTTCTTCGATAACATTTTAAAGACGGTTAAATCAGTTTTCCTTGTAGGTCACAAGGGTAACAATATTAAAAAGTTAGCAACTTCTGCTTTAGTTGGGTATCAAAGTTAATTATTGTATCATACTGGTTAGGTATATTTTATTTAGTTCAATAAATAACTATGTTAAGTAGATATGCAAGCAGAATTCCTCTTGTAAGCGACCGACGTGCCACGTTCAAACTAACGTATTTCGTATCGTATGCTATCGTATTTCAAAGAAAGTGTCTATTTTCTCTCGAAATGTTTAACAAAAGCGCTGTGGTTTTTATGCATTATGCGATCCCTCTCGGAGTTCATTGGCTGTACCACTTAGTTTAATTCTATAATCTTGCTACTTAATGTTATTCAATGCATCTATTTATTGGGGGACAGCCATCTAAGGTCTTTAGAGACAGGTTTTTATCTTGTTGTTAAGAGCGGGAAAAATTACGTGAAACGTTTTGACATTTTTCGACTTCCTTTCCACTTATGATATGTCGTGAAAAACTTACCTTCCTCCACTGCTGCGGGTAACTTGAAGCATTAGATGTACGCGATTGTCTGAAAAGACTGCTTCAAGATCTAAGTTAGGTACCTTTTAAAAAAAAAATTAGGTCTGGAGAAAAACAAAAATTTAATTCGCATCTGAGGGCAACCGATCCAGGTTCCAGAGTAAACTGACTGGACTAAGCTCAAGTCTAAGGTTAACTGAATAAAGAGTGCCGAGTCATCTCGCTAGTCAGCAAAGGTAGGTATGTAATAGCACGCAACTGTTTGAAACAGCTAGCAACGACTACTTCAAGCTACGTCTATGTCCTTTCTCAACTCCTCGTTCATAAACATTAATTAATTAAAAACAAAACTCAGTACTTACGCAAAAATGTTATCTATTTCTAGTTTATAATTCAGACGTTCACCCCGATATTTCGAGAGTACCTACTCGACTGTTTCAGTAAACTAAAATAAATTTTCGAACAACAAAGTTATCCACTGTTCGGCTCTGTTGTTTGGAGCCATTCGGCTGATGCGAATTTCATAGGAGACCATTAGTATGCGTGCTTAGTTGCGTTTCGCTACGTATAGTTTAACAAGTAATGTTAGTATTATATTTGCATAACAGTAACATCGCTACTTATATAGGAATAAATTGAATAAAGTTCCTCGGAGTCTGTTGAAGTATTTTGTTGGGTATTTACCCAACTGTGCTGGGAGGAAGATAATGTATTTAGACGTATGTATATCCATTTATTTGGGACGGTCTACGGTCTAAACCGTTTGTAAAAAAAAAAATAGACGGTAACACGCTCATACCCAGTAGGATTCCCTGTGTCGCGGGCGGGACAACACAAATAACACATCAATAACACCCATAACCAGAGAACAAACATTTATCTGTCACATAAATATCTGGCTGGGAATCGAACCCGGGACCCTCGCTTCGCAGGCAGGATCACTACCAACTAGGCTATGGGGTCGGGGTTTGACCGATTTTAATTATGTGAGTTGTCGACTCTACTGTGAGAGTAACAAAAGCTATATATTTAATCCTCCCCGGCCCCAATTTTTTGCAGTCAGGTTTTTTTTTCGAGTTGAAATGAAGGAAGCTATAGGAATTTAAAATAACCGATCCAAACATAAATTACGAATAATTTTGTTACACCAATTTACAATGGCAACTCCATTTGGTATATGTGCAAGACCTCGCCTGCCTTAAAACGCTCGGCACAATATGCCAAACTATTGGCCCAACATTGGCCAAGTTGAAGTGGTCATAAGGATATTTGTCGTACTCCGACCGCAAGCACGTACGAGTACATGCACACGTTAATAATGCACGAAGCGCTGCGAGATCGCTCATAGTATGTCGTAAACATGTTTGACATGACCCCAGAGATTTCCAACGGCCTGTTAAATTTGCCAATTTATATTATTTATCACGACGAAGTTGCACGAAATGAGTTGGTGTATTTTTTTGTGTTAACTTTTTGCTTACGAAGACTTATTTGAATTGTAAGTGATTTCAATTTCATGGCTGATGTTTGGTTTTGAATTTCATGTTTCTTGTTTCAAATGTTATGGCTTTTGCTTTTAGGATTATGATCCTACTTAAAACTACTGTTATTTTTTATGTAAAAGCCCTAAATGTAAATATTATTTTGAAGTCGATTTTACAGTCCCACATACATGAAATAGATAATGAAGAAATTTTTATCTTAATTTTATATAAGCCAATGAATAGATAGAGTAGGTAAATTAAACAGATAGACAATGCGAAAGAAAGACAAACTGCCTTTTATATATGCACGCAGTTCAATAGTTATTAATAAATTACATTGTTTAATAAATATTTCGATTATAATCCCTGTTTTGACCTTTATCTCGACAACTTGTACTTTACTTTCCTAACACGAGTATAATATTGAGTTAGAAATAGGGAAGTAAACAGGCTATATTTAGATACTAAAATACACTTCACAGCTCTCGATGAAGACACCAATAAGCTAGAAGTACTAATAATAGCAAGTGTAATGGATCACGTCGATCAACGTTCGCTACAACGTTTATATGTAGAAATAAAATATTTATGCTGCTTTTTTCACACTAAACAACATACGTTTGCTGTTACGCCAAACGGGAAGGAGACAAGGACTTTGTACACTAAAAGCGAGTAAAGATGAGATTCGAAGAAAAATTTTTCGAAAATATTTTTAGCCAAAAATGGGCCTTAGCTTGCAAGTTGGTGAATTATTATATTGAAGTTATGTATTTGCCTCCATTGAAGGAGTTACATGCCTATATATATATATATATATATCGGGATATTAAATCGGGGACACTACTATAGTTACCTACTTTAAGTTAATGCTTGAGAACAATTGATAGTAAGTCACTGATATCTAGGATGATGATCACATCAACTTAAAAGTAGCCTTAAACTAAAAAAATAATAGTAATCTAAGCCTAAATCTACTCGTGTCACAAAAAAATCTTACTGGCATCTTATCAACACTTCCCCATTTCCCAATCCCCATTTCTCATTCCCCATTCCTCATTTCCCATTTCCCATTTCTAGCCCTAATTATGTTCTCTAGAATTCTGTATAATCGCCTTCAGCCATACAAATGTTGTATGACATTCCTCACACGACCTACCACTTGTACTAAAATTTTCATGCCGCTATAAAATCCCAGAGACAGTGTACGCTCGTCAAAAAGATAATTTTCGCGAATAAAAACCTTTTAGAGTGCAATCGTAAAAATGCTTTTAAGTCAAATAATATTATTGCCTAAATGTTGTTACTAGGTGCTTGATCATATTTTTATTTTAGGCAGATAGAATTAAATAAGCAAATATTAATTAGTCTATTATTATACAAAGTATAATTTATGTATGTAGTATTACAGTAGCATAGCCCGTTAGGATTACTTACTGTCCATATGCCATATCATATGCTACCATTTTTTTACTCGAAATTTTAGAAGACAAATTTTGTAGCAGTTCCCATTTACTTATTTTCATTAAAAAAAAATACCAAACAGTTCTGTACCTAACCTCTCAAGTTCAACGTTCTAAGAGAAATAGAAAACAGATTGAACTGAATCGAACACAATAGATTAATCTAGAAACACTGGTATTTTCTTAACAGAAACCTGTTTTCCCATTTTTCTCGAACAAGACCTTGTCAAAACAAATGAAACTCGAGTTGGCGACAAATACCTAATCTCGAATGAAAAAAACATAATAAAGTACGAAAATACATTAAATACGTAGAAACGAAGTCTTCTGTTTGTGGAATACGATCCTTAATGAACTAAACCTTATTTAGGACCGCCTACACCTAAATATTTCAAATCTCGACTATAGGGTCGCGTGGGCTTTCAAAATTAAAATTACCGTTAATTTTAGGCTTATTTCGAACAAACAAGTGTATCATGGGGGTCACTATCAGACACGGGAGGCACCTGTGCCCCCTAGAGTTGTTTAAATAAGTCAAACAAGAGTCAAGAAACTCAAGAAAACTCATGTGTACCTATTACAAAAAAAATATAATTTCCAAAATACAAGTTTAAAATAAAAAACTATTATTTTCCTTTGCTGGACAAGGTTTATGCAATAGGTAGTTATAAAAAAAATCTATTTTTTAAAATACGATTTTATTTCAATTATCTAACTAGTAAAGCTTTCCGCCCGCGGCTTCGCCCGCGTGGAATTTGGTTATATCGCGCGACTTTTCCGCGATAAAAAGTATCCTATGTCCTTTCCCAAGTTCAGTTCTATCTTCATACCAAATTACATTAAAATCGTTTCAGTGGTTTGGGCGTGAAAGCGTAGCGGACAGACAGAGTTATTTTCGCATATATACATTTATTACTTTCGCATATATAATATTAGTAGGGCTGTTATGTTAACTTCACGTAAATTCCCTTATATTTTCACGTTTTCTTTCCACTAGCTTTCGTATCAAAAACAGGAAGTTACATCACATTATTGCCATCACAGGATATGACGTAAGTAAAGTATATTTCGGAGTGTGAGTAATAATGTTGGTTTACGACCCAAGCTGCATTTTAGCTTCGGGACTTTCAGCTTTACTCGCCTTTATTACGGTGATACAAACTGGTATAGTACTCAAAATGTAAACTAAATATTGACGGGATGAAATCTAAGATAGTTAAATAAAATGTATTTCATGGGCAATTTTATTCTATCAGCCTTTGAAAGTCCATTGCTGGACATAGGCGTCACCCAATTTCCGTAACTATTTTTTAACGGCACTAATTAAAGTGGTCAGTAACTTAAAAATCCCAGCAGTTACATTGAGCAGTGGAAATAATGAGTTGGGCAGTAAAATATTTTTTGGGCAGTAAAATAAAAAGTGTGGCAGTAAAACATGAGCAGTACTAAAAATACAAAGTGGCGGTAATTTTATCATAAAAGGAGCAGTTCAATAATTAATTGGGCAGTAATACATGAGCAGTAATTTAAAACAAATTGGCCAGTTACATTGGGCAGTTATTATAAGCAGTTAATGTGGGCAGTTAGGTAAATTAATATTTTTAAATAATGAAAAGAATTTGACAAAAATCTCATTTTTAATGGTCTTTGGTTGGGTTAGGTTAGGTTGGTATGATTTTATTCGTTCGGAAGGAGGAAACCCGCGTCAGCGGCTTTCCGACGACATCTGTGACATAATCCAATTATACAATAATGATAATCGTGTAGACTTCAATTAAGTGGGCAGTAAAACTTATAAAATGGCATACCAAAAAGTTAAGTAAAAAACGCGTTATTTGATGACGAACACTAAAATGTGAAGGTGTGTTAGGTAAGGGTTAGGTTTAAATATCGTTTGCCCTATTAAATCTTTATTTTAACCCTACTAGTTACTGCCCTCAGGTTGCTGCTCACAAGTTACCGACCAATTGCAACTTTATAACTGCCCACTATTAACTGCCCATTTAATTATTTTACTGCCGAAAAATATATTTATTACTGATTGTTTTCATTTATTTTACTGTCCAAACTTTACTGCCAATGTCATCAATTTTACTGACCAAAATCGAAATAAATTACCGCCGCGTTAAACTAGTGCCATAAGTTATGGTCAAACGTCGACCAAACAGCAGGTCTTCTAATAATCTCCTTACTCTCAACAATATATTATAGGGCTTGTAGATCAATTTATAAGTAAAGAGTTTACCCACTGTGACATAATAACATGTCGAACAAGATATATTGAACTCAACAGGGGGCAATCTATATCGCAACGGGAGACCAGAAAATTTTATATCGCTAATACTTTCTTTATCGTTATTATCTTATGTTTTAGCTGTATTAATAGATAAACAATAGGTCTGAAGACTAAAAAATTGTTTAGAAGTAAGGTCACTTCCATAATGGAGTCAAATCCAATGACACAAATGATGCAGTGATGATAGCTTTAACTCTCAGCCAAAGACCAAAAAATATATAGACGCAGTTTTTGGAACAGAATAGCGTGGTAACGAAAAACATAAAGTTAATAACAAATAATAAAGTAATCAAAAAATATTTAGCCCATATCACTCTTACAATTGAGTCAAATCTTTACACATCACACAACTGAATCAGTAAAACCATGGAACAGGACATACATAGATACATACATTCGAAAAACATTAATTAGCTAGCCTGGAACCAAAGTGGTCTATGTAACATTTTTGGCTATGAGCATTTTGGAACTTAAAATCAATATTTGAGCTTAAAAACAAAAAAAAAATCAGAGCAAAAGTGGTCTCAAGTATCATCGGTCACCAAAGTAAGGTTGTCATTAAATTATCATTAAAATACCACTTTACTTTAGAATTTGATTTGTTATTTAAATATAGTAACTTTAAACGCGTTTCGTTTGATAACTTTATTTTGTATCATAGACCACTTTAGTTCCAGGCTAGCCTTACCCTTCTTACGCAGTGGAATAAAAAGCGTATCTACCCAAGCCCTTATAGCTCCATGAAATATTACGAGTACCTCTGTAGTTTTCTGAAAATCCACTCAACAGTAACCACAGCAGGGGTTGTGGACGAATACCGCTTAATTCTGGAACACCTGCTGTTTCTCTCGAGACCTGCTGCGAGGTTATGAGTCCACTGAAACTTTAACTCCCACAATTTATTTTGTTTAGTTACAACTTGCAACAATTGCTCCGTAAACTGACGTTTATTGAGTGTAATTTATCAAGATAATCACTGAGAGTTACGACTGGTGAACTTGATGATTAGTGCTGTGCTGTGTCTGGGTTCGATTCCCAGTGAAGCAAAAATTAACAACATCATCATTACAACCCATAATAAAATTGTCCCACAGCTGGGCTCGTGTATCCTCTCACAATGTGAGGGGTACAGGCCATAGTCCACCACGCTAGTCAAGATTGGATTGGCAGACAAAATTGTAATGAGTTTGAATAATATTCAATAGATATTATCTGTTCTTGGTTTGAATGTATATTTTTGTCTGTGTGTGGGGTCCTTGGCATATACGATAAATGAATGGGTCCATCAAATATCGTTTACAAAAGATCTAATGTTGATCTGAGAACTTAATATTAAATGCATTAGTATTACGTTAAAAATAGCATAGTTACCTAGTAATTGGTGTAACGCGACATATTATTATGTTAATAATGTGTGCGTGTCGCACGAGTGAATAAACTCTTAACATTTCCCAAAGTTGAAATCTAACACCATTTATTAAATTCAAACAAAATTCCTTATATTCAATCTTATAGGATGGAATTTTTCAAGTAGGCACTTAACGTTATGACTTTAGAAGTATCTCTAAGTTTGTAGACAAAGACACGTCAAAAGAAAATTTCAGTAAAACAGGACAGTCCACTCTAATATTTTAATCATGATTTTAATATTAAAATGTTTATTCTTTTTATTCCGTAGACGGTAGATACTGTCAAAAACATTAATGGTTTGAAAATAAGAGTAACATCATCATCATTATAAAGTAAAAAAAAATAGCATAATATCAGTGGTTCTTAACCTTTCAATATACCCTTGTCACCTACGAAATCTGAATTTATCCTGTCTATAAATGTTATCAAAATAAATATTACAAGTTGCTGTTTTTTGATCCTTATTAGTACTTAGTTACCCCTGAACTGATGATGCCTCCGTGCTGATTTACCTTCGCAGGGGTAATTATCCTCGAGCTAGAAACCAAAGGGCTATTGTCATTCTCAAAATTGAGACGAGTCCGATAATAATAGTCAGGGATCTACCTATCTGCTACCTCCTTTACCTACCACATTTGAGAATCGTTGTCATAAAAGTTGAGCGTCTCATCGTAATAAAGCTTCTGTCGAAAATTAGTTTGATTGTAACATTTGATAACATTCCATTACGTTGTATCCGTCAAGACTTTTAGGTTTTAGAGCAAAGAAATGGACAATACATAGGTACGTTTGAAAAACAACCCTCCTCTCTCAATCGAGTAAAAATTACCTTCAAAATTCCCAACCCATTTAGCACACCCAACATATTTCGCATCTCTATTACGCAAAATAGTTAAGTATTCGTGGTTAACTAAAACTGTTTTATATTTTTGGCAGAAACCCAAAACGAATTTTAACATTCTGTACAATTTTGTGTGCAAAACAAAAGGGTGCTCTTTTTATAAAAGGACGGAGCAAAACACCCTTGAGCCTAATTAAACAGAGAGATTTTTGTTCTTGCTTTTTAATATTAAGAGGTTTCATAATATCTACTAGTAAAATATTTTCTCGTCTAAAAACTTGTTTAATATCTAGGGAGTTATATAAGAAAATTATTAAAATTTAATTTTAATTTAGCTATTTATATTTTAATATTAGCTATAGGTTTTCGTCTCAAAAGGGGTCATTTCATTATTAAGTATTGCTTTTTTCATATTAAATTAGATGAAGATTTAACCATGCTATATAACTATATAAATAAACCCATTAGGTTAGGCGCATACGTCTGGAATTTGTATGACAAATTCATATTCTAAACTGACAGTTCGGGAGAACAGGGTTAAATTATGTCGACGAAAAAATTTTAAACAGAAAACACCTACCCCGGGCTCTTGTCTATTGTGTACCTTTACTTACTACAATCGAGATTATTCGTCGTAAAAGAAGTTGGGCGAGTCATCAAAATTAAGCTCTCGCAAAATTTACTTGATACTAGATAAGTGGTAAAAATGAAACACGGCTCCCGTACTAACAGTTTCGTTTTCCTACGTCAATAATTTTCTTCATCACTACCTCCAAAGATTTTACTACCGATGTCCGTTTAGTCTCAATAATTCTCCTCAATTGATCGGAACCCCGAATCTTGCACGATCAAGCGTTATCGAACTCGTGCGTTACACAGTGGGGGACACGAGAAATCCATTACATGGACGTTTTTGCTGCACTTGTATTACTAATGGACCCCTCTTGCTACACCGCAGAGCTGTTATTCGCCCCTAAATGCTGCTATGAACCCCTTAGATGAGTTACACATTGCCGCTTGCTTTGTAAAACTTTAAAGAAAATTCAAAATAATTTGCGAGATCCGGGTAACCGAGACATTGAAAGTATTGATTTTGTAATTGAAAATGAAATTTTCTCAATTTAATTAGACTAAATGTGAGTATGGTTCTTAAGAATAGACAAAATATATTTATTTAGGTAATAAGTATAAAATCTGTTTCTCTTTAGGAAAATTATTTGAAGTAAGTACCTAACTAGTTTTTAACGCAGCCTTATCTATATGCTCTTTTAAAAGCTCGCTCTTGACTAATTTCTGATTTGCCAATAAAAAGTAACGCATAAAGTAATAGAATATGACAAACTAAACGTAAGTTGCTACAATTAACTCTATGTTAGCTAAATTACGCGCCAGTGTGCCACGAATATCCATTTCATTGGCTACATAGGATTTCATTGGAATTAATGCATAGATTAAGGTCTGTTTAGATGCATAGTATTAGTATATCTAGGACCATAGATCTGCTATTAGATGCATTGATTTGGTCTACTTGCATGCTAATGGATTTGTGGTCAGCCTCGTATAACAATTCAGTTTATTTTAGGAGCCATAAATTCAAATCAACAGTTCGACTGTTTACAATGGCGGGATTATCGTTGGATGCTTTTCAAATATCTTTGGCTATGACAAAGTAAAGAATGGTAAAGCCACTAGGTTTCTGGTAAGGTTAGCTGTTGATTTTACTGTTTTATTACGTTCCTGGTAAAAAAAATGCAATGCAAAAAAGTAAGCATTTCTATGTAAATGTCTTTGAAATTCACAACACAGGGTAATCTAACTTTGGGATATGAGTGTGTAGGGTTACCTATTTAGAATATTTTTAACTTCTGTACACCTACGTAAAAAGCCTTAGAATTACTCTATTATGACAAGGTCGAAAGTACCCGGTATTCTGAAATTCCTCTACGCATTCCCTAATTTCAATTGAGAGCGCGATTAGACGCTTTAAGATTAACCCTACCATTAAACAAAGCAAATTCGATTTCTTCAAATAACTTTCCAACTTAACGCGTAAATTCGCAAAAACTGTGCCAAATTACGCAAATTGAGAAACAGCTTGCACTCATGGCAGCATTTAAAAGTTTAACTCGTTTTCTGTTTCATTAACGGTTATACCTCAGATTAACGGGCGTAATTATGCACGCAATTTGGCCCCGGTTTAACTACAATCTGACAGTTTAAAACGGAGACGTACTGGCCGTAATAATGAGCTATGTTTATGTTACGGCTCGAAATACAAAGGGAAAAGTTAAAAGAGAAAAATTCGAGCGGATTCTTTTAATGTGTCAGAAATGGGATAGCGGAAACTTTTATTACAAGGTTTTGAATGTTGAGTAATTATGTATTTTTAATAGTTACATTTCTGTGACATTATTTTCGTGTTGTAATTCGGGATTTTCTATCGTATTACATACCCAAATAGGTAACTCAAGATCTAAGCAAATTGGCGAAACAAGTATCTTTGTAACATATATAAATATATTATGTGAAGAGAAAACCTTTATACCTTCTGAATATCTAATGGATATAAACCAATTCTGTAAGTCACTAAATTTTAAATTAACCCATGAACTTTTGATAACTAATTGAAAAAAAAATTTTTTTTTTATTAATTTACAAATCTTCCCCTGTAAAATCACAAACCATTTCGAAGCCACAACGAATCAAAGAAATATGAAAATTAGCCCTCACAATTCACCACAAGAATACAACTTTCACAACGGAAGTTCGCCATAAATTCTGTGAAAATTGAATTACCGCGCACTCAGAGCTGAGTTTACTTACTTTGCTAAGCCAAAACAGTTACGGGATATTCAAAGTTTTATTAGATAATCAATCAGTTGCGTTTGAAATTGTTTTAAAGATCGAGTTGAGGATCGCGGCACCGAAACGGTTTTCGAGCTTAAGAACGGCGAAGTTTCAATAAGATTGTATTGGCCACCGCCCAAGTTTCGACTGAATCACAATTGAAGTTTTACTCCGCTCCCAAATAGGCATGAGATGAGAGCCAATGGAATCATATTCTTTGTGCTATTCAAACGAAAATGTCTTTTACAACTGCCATAGAGTTTTATTAGCGCGAGACAGTGGGGCATGGTGCAGTAGGAGCTGTAAAAGTATAGAATGTTCATTGAATTTAGAACAAATTTAGCGGATAATTTGCAATGATTGCGCTGGTTTAAGTAACCAATTCGGGTTCAATATTGATACTTTCAGGCTGGTGACCTAAATTTTATTAAACACGGAATTTATTTTATTAAAGAGCTAACAAATGCGTAACAATGCAGTCAGTCGAAGACAGTTGCAGTCAATGACCATTTGAAATAAATGTTACACAGTACCTACCTGTGTGTAATTTTTATTTAAATAGGTAAAAACAAGGCCAATCAAATTATTACCCATGCACAGAGATTACAATGCCGGTCTGCTATTTAAATAGTCCTGGGTTTGATTCCCAGTGATGCAGAAATTAAAATGAGCATTAACTCCTATTCTCGGTCTAGATGTGTGCGTTCTTGTTTCTATATCTACTAAAAAAAACCCATAACATAGGGAACTCTAGTGTGAGGCTATGAATAGGAATTGTGTAGCTTTACTTACCGAATGGCCGTTAGCCATTGAAATTAATAAATGTTCCAAATTCGATTTTTCATTTATCAATTTTAAACTTTAGTAAATGAAACCCAATATCGCCCACCGGGTCGTTTGTATCTTGTACTTTATCGGCCAAAACTTAAACAATAACAGAATACAAAATTAAATACAATCTCGTAATGTATTTCCCGATATAGCCGAACCATTACTGAGCGCCCTTTGCTTTTGACAGCTGACATTCGGTTTCGAAAATTGTTTACCGAATAAATATTTTACGTCAGTATGATTTCCTGAATATTGTTGTTAATTTATTTGTTAGGCCTGTACTTAATAGTGGTCCATTAATGAGTTAAGTCTAATACATAAACTTTATTTTTTTGTATAGATTTTTTAATGAGTCTCGTATTGGTTATTATTATACGAAGTTCGCAGTGTAAAAATGAACTTTTATAAAAAAAGAGTACCTAAAGTTTTCCTCCAGCATTTTTTTCCTCCCAGCCGACATTAGCTTACTTAGGCTTAAGTATGATGTATTCCTTCATAAAACCGATAATATGATAGTATAGTATAGGTATTATCTGTTGCAACCTTAGACACTTTTGTAATGATGTAAATTATTCATTTTTATATCTTAATGTTATTCATATGGTTCAGTTAAATAAGCTATTTAATTCCTAAGACGTATTAAATGGTTAAAATATGAATTTGAAAGAAAGTTTGTCAATGGCGTAAAAGCTAATTTGCAACAAAACAGGTGGGGAAAAGAGCGTGTAATACAGTGTTTAAAACATGCTGTATCACGCAACGCACTTTATCTTACGCCTTTAGAGAGGCAACGGTTCCAGACTAGCATCTAAAAAGGTGAACGCAATCTTCAGAATGAGAGGTGTATTGTTCTACGAAAAGGGGTGTTTTTTTTCTCTACGACTGTACTTCAGAAGTTAAGCTGCCATTTCGTTGGACACGTTCCGTAAAATCATTCATAAAGGTGCGATTCTACTACATGCGTTTAATGATAGACGGATACATGCATAACAAACAAACTTTCTTTACAACTTTGATTCGTATGCAACCGATTTATAAGACTGAATCTGTCATCATTTTTACTTTTCAGTCTGCAGTACTTTAAAGCTAATAAGTAAAACCTATCATCATGCGTTTACAAGTAACAATTGATAACATTTTCCACGGAATTTACAGGCAAGATGATAGGGAAAATGTTCAAGAAATCAGTGTGGAAGTAAATTAAGATCAAAGTAAATCATATAAGGGATAAATTAATGGCCTGGCAACTGTAATCTTGAAAAGAAAATTGTTTATAAATAACACGAAAATCAACACCTTATCTAATTCATGATGCCTTGTATTATATTTCAATGTATCGTTATTTCAGTGACTTGTTTATAATGTGGCATACGTTAGTATTATCTTAGTGTAGAATGCTAACTTAAATCGCATAACAGCAGACAAGATTACTAGCTGGACTTCTAATATTTACTAACAGGACTAACGAGTACTAATATTACTAACTTCTGCAACCCCTAATAATAATTTGACAACTACTAAATATTCTCATTAACACCTATCACTAACTGGACCTACTAACCAACTAATAGTCCAGCCTATAGTTCTATTTAAAGGTGGCATTGAATGGTAGCAAGGCATATTATGCAGTGATAGCCTAGTGGTTTGAACGTTGGTCTCTCGAACGGGAGTTCCTGGGTTCAAACCCCACGGCACGCACCTTAAATTTTTAAAAGTTATGTACGCATTACATTTTAGGTAATTATAACTTGCTACGGTGAAGGAAAACATCGTGAGGAAACCTACATACCTGAGAGTTCTCTATAAAGTTCTCAAAAGTGTGTGAAGTCTGCCAATCCGCATTTGGCTAGCGTGGTGGACTATGGCCTGTATCCCTCACACTATGAGAGGAGACCCGAGCCCAGCAGTGGGACAGTTATGGGTTGTGATGATGAAGGCATGTGAGTTATGGGTGAATTAAGACCACATATCTAGTAAAGCTAAATCAATAAGGAATCTAGAAGAAGCTGGCATAATATTCACACTATACTGCACGTTGGAAGCTATGAATAAATTTTCGAAGTTCGTTACTGCGAACCAGTTGCGTTGCCGCGGGTGTCGATGTAAATTTATAATATAGATTTCCATTGCTCGGCTTGATTTGGTTTGCGGGTTGATTTATCGTTTTTAAATTGAAATGTATTTTGTTTTTGTTTGATATCCTTACACACTTCGTATCCTAAAACATATCACATCACATCTTAAAATTGGATATAGGATAGATTTTATCCCGATAGTAGGTTCCTTTGGGATGATAAAGACGTTTATATGTTTCTTACTAAATCATCAACACTTGAATAGGTTTTAATTAAACTTAGTACATAAACAAAGTGTGCCCTAGGTCATACTCGTAATTTCATCCTAAAAAAAATATTTATCTCTTAGGAAGAACCCAATACATTTTATAAAATATTTTTCACTAC
The DNA here is from genome assembly GCA_001278395.1 of Lerema accius. Classification (NCBI taxonomy): domain Eukaryota; kingdom Metazoa; phylum Arthropoda; class Insecta; order Lepidoptera; family Hesperiidae; genus Lerema; species Lerema accius. Next base: position 247,565 of record LGAG01000585.1, read on the forward strand.
TTTAAATGCGACTAGTACCCGCTTTAGCTATAACCCGTAAACATTATATTTAACAGAGCTTTCGCACTAAGTTTTATCAGATATCCCACGGGATTAGACCTACTTCACGGAATATCTAGGACAGACATTTTACTACTGTTAGTATCCATTTATAATCCAAGTTAGGTTAACACGAAAAATATGTAACTTGGCTGATGATGTTTGCTAGCGCCAGATAAGCGCATTTTTTAATTTTCTACCCTCAACATTTTTTATATCTTGTTGTACCGCGCCGACTGTCAAGTTAGTCTGAACCTGACTACCATGCAAACCGCATGCTCTTTGAGCCAATCCGCGCCGCTGACAATCCACCATTGTGGAATTTTCCAGCGTTTTGTTTATCTTCTTAGTCATCATACAGTCCAGTATATCGAAAGGTCGCGTGTGTGTTGTGTACTGTGTCTGATTTGGACGAGCCGCCAAGCAGGGAAGTTAGTCGCGTGAAGAATACTAACATCCCTTCAGCCAGCTTAAAGGTAAGTCTAGAATAGTCTTGTATACGCCCACACACGAAACCCGCTCTGGTTAGCGTTCGGTACTATTGCTGTGCTGACGCGCCAACAATATATGTACTGTTTTTTTTATCTTATTTTCCAATTGATTTACTAATTAAGATAATGTACCTTTACTTGCTCAAAATTAAATTACTTTTTTATGACGAAATTTTCATATCGTACAGTTTGGTTGATCTATTGGAGAAACTCGATCACAGCGCCATCTACTTGATTTAATACTATCTCTATCTATACCACGAAAGCATCGTCATACATCTACAGAAAAAAAATCATCAAAATCGGTCCGCTTAAAAATTTATAGACAAACTACGTACCGCAAAATGAATTAGGTACATAAAAAATTATAATTTAAAAAAATTAAACCAATTTCAAAAAAGGTTACTGAAAAGTACGAAATAACGGATTAGGGACATAGAATTTCTTTTGAGGTCGGTGTGGTTTTACTATGATAACTATATTGCCACCGACCTCAAAAGAAATTCTATGTCCCTAATCCGTTATTTCGTACTTTACAGTAACCTTTTTTGAAATTGGTTTAATTTTTTTAAATTATAATTTTATTTCATACTTTTTAGTTTACATTATTAACTAAAAAGAAGATTATTTTATGGCTCTTGTGATTAATTATATGCTACCTAGAAATTGACTATGGTTTAGAGCAGTTTTCCCTTGGATAACACGTTAACTCGTACATATTACTCGGACCATTTGGTCCGTATGAAAAAATTTTTTTTTTGGAAATTCGATTTTTTTTCATGCGCACTGCAAGTTGACCAGGGTTTTAAGAAATTTTCTCTTTGACACCATACCTGTAGCTCGTAATATTAGGCTATGCCGTTACACGTTTTCCTCCATATCTCAGAAACTACTGAACCGATTTGGATAAAATGTATACCGTTCCCTAATTTGGAGTAAGTGTAGTCGAATAAAAAAATAATGGTTCAAATCCGATAATTCGTTTCGGAGCTACGCTTGGACAAACAAACAAACATACCCACATACATACATACATACATACATACATCTATGAAAATTTGTATATTTGTTTAGAAAGCCCTTCTAGATAATCCTGTGTAAAAATTTCGCAGTTTCAATAATATTACATACATACAGGTAGAATTGATAACCTCTTTCTTTTTTGAAATCGGTTAAAAATAGATAGAGATATAAAATGTATATCTGTCTTAAACATTCATCAACGTCAACACAGATCTTAAGTACCTACCGGTAAATAAAAGCAACCGTTAAAATATTTTTATTTTCCTTCCTCAAAACCTTTTATTTCCAAGTTACGGTCGAACAGAAACCGTATGGGATTAAACGTTTTTTCGTCCAAAGAGGAAAATGACTACTTTATTCACAGAGAAAAGGTGTGACAGTAATTATTCAGGAAGACGAACACTGTTTAAGATAATTCATCGCACGTACAGTTTTATCTCAGTGACAAATTGCAGACCTCCAGCCATAACTCAGGTATTTTAATGAAGCTTTCTTAAGGCTTCCTACACAGTGACGACGTAGTTACAAACGTGGCTTAGTAAAATAATCATTAATTAAGTAGATACATTATTAAAAAAATATTACGTATTTGAAATCTTGACGGTATTCAATGTGATTTTCAACGCTAGACTGAAATTTATTATTAGCGTATTCTGTTAATAGTCTTTTGTCGTACGAGAAAAAACATAATTATTAAGCTCTCATATCTCAGCATTAAAAGCAAGTTCTATCTAATCTAATATGTAATATATAATCAAGTAACTACTTAATTACATAATGCATGTTATGTATTTTGTATGATAAAATCGCCTTAAACACAAATTGTTTTTAAATTTATTAACTAAAAACACTTAATCAGGCCCGTTCCTGGCCCTTTCAATTTAAACACTGACAGGTTATTGCGACTAAAGTCGCTTATCTGTAAACACCCTTTTCGTAAGACAGATAACAGAATAACATCTTAAGGCATCTTGACGCAATGAAAATTTGCTTTTGGAAAAACTTTAGGCGCTGCGGGCAACACTGCAAGATAATGTCAGTCAATGTCAAATGTTGCCAGCTTCAAGTACGTATCCATTTTGTGGGGAATGCGAAATGAAAATGAATTCCGTGTTCGGACTTCTTTTGTTAATCTAACCATTAGTAGGCACTTTAATTAATTTGTGCTCTTTGGATAATTTCGGAAAAATTTTGTAACAGACAATTAATAAATTACGTTATACACTCAACTAGGGTTCCTTGGGTGCGTTCAAGTATTACCTACTTAATGCATTTTTGACCAGCCGTCCCCCATGCAACGCGTAATAAAAAAACAATGTTACGTACTCTATGTAACACATAATAACAATTTACACGACCCCACCTCCTCCCAAATTCCGCTACCTAATACTTAAAAGGCCCCCTGTGTTGTGGGTTTTATTGTCAACTACATATATAATTATAGTAAACGGATACACACCCATACCGAGAATGGAAATTCAAATTTCGAACCCGATTTTTAAAGATGGAACCGGCATGATTTGCAATAGGATATTTAGTTGAGTATACCAGGATTACCGAAGCCAAATCAATGTTTGAGAATCGTATATTAAAATATAAATACAAAAATATAAAATGACCAGGCAGTCGTTGTTCTGTTGCAACACATTTATTAAATTCCAACCACCATATATAACAAAAAGCTTTTCTTTACACATACTTATTCACATACGAACATTACACATGCTTCTTCTTCTTCACATACTTAAGCAATTAAAGTAGTAATTTCTTATTCTGCTACCACCCATACCACACATAAGTATATTACAATGTTATACTAAAAGTATTCTTACTTTAAGTCATAAACCTTTAATATTAAAATGTAGCGCCTGATAAATATTTAATGCAATCCTATTGTAGCTGTAAGAAGGAATTCATCGTCGGATCGCGTACTTACATAAATTTATTTTTAAAGATATTCCATTCGCCACAGACTACAAATGACTCGCAAAAATTTGGACTCTAAGTAAAGCTTCATATTTGGAACATGAATTCCTAAATTAAAAAAATTTAAGATATGCGTTCGATATTCAAATCCCGCCAAAATATATTGTTTAAACAAGTATGTTCGAACTTGTGCCGCCATCTAGCGGTTAAATTGAGAACCCCGCTTTTCGTTCGATTTGCTTTACAAACCGCAGCGAACTGCAAAAAAAAATTGTAAACATACATACATATACACGATCGAAATACTTTATCAATCAACCGCAGTCGTATACGATCCCTTGTAATTAAAACGTATGTATAAATTCCACGCACCTCACTGTAGCTGAAATGAATAAATGAATATGTTCAGGAAGCAAATAAGTGACGTAATTAAATATGTAAAGCTTGCTCCACACTGGTTTGTACAAACTACCCTGATAGTGTCAGACCAGTCAGACCGCAATGCAAGTTGAGCAACAACCAAAAACTCACCGAGTATCATTGATTAATTAATAATGAAGTGAAATGTTTAACTGTTTCATACATTCGTTTATTTCATTTCGTTTTTAATGAAGTACAAATATTGTGGGTTACTTGTTTGGTATTCTGTCGATATCAGATCTTTTGAGTATTATGTTACTTTATCTGCAAGCCCTAGGAGTCGTTACTTTAGTTACTTTTTAAGTTTTAAATAATTAGATACGTTCGCAAAACATTGCCCCACTTAGATACGTAGTGTAAAGAACTCGCCTACTAAAATTGTTTCTGTCAGGGCACGCCGTATATAAAACATAAGTGCATTTTGTCATTAATCGAACCTTGCTTTACATATTTGCCTCTATACTAAGGAATTTTCAAGCTATTGTACTATAAATAACCACGAATTTTTCGTCGTTTTTATCTATTGAGAGGATAGGTAGTCAATTTCTCTTTTTTATATATTTGAAAAAAAAAATGCAAATTATATTTGGGTACTCTACTTACCCCCTAAAAACCTATAAGTAACCAGTGAACCAAATAACCAAAAAAAACTTAACACTTTTCATTATTGACATCTTACAAACCCATACCCCATTCTTTATGTAATAGCGTGGTGCAGTACAAATCAGGCATAGAAACAATGATTATAAATGAATTAAAAATCATACAAACCGGATGTGCCCGGTCTTATCTGTCCACATTAACGTAACTGGAATATATGACACACTTCCGGATCCGGCGGAAACGGTGATGTAAATAGAGAGTTCGCAAGTACAGAAAGACCTTTAGATTAAGGGCAGGGTTTAGTAATTGTTGAGATCAAATGGTCTCAAAATTCTTGGCCTTAATTAAGGCCTTTGGCCTAGGCCTACACTATCCTCAATCATGTTGCTTTAGTATGCAATGATGGAAGGGTTATAGACTTACTTTTTGACCTACCTGCATTTGCGTATTTGGTTAGTCAGGATCGATGTCAGTTACTGGGCTATCTTTATGATATTACCAGTAAGTTAATGACAATAAATTCTATTAGTAATACATCGAAAGTCTCTACCAGGTATGCAGCTTTTAGAATTGTATAGAACGACCCTTCTGTAAGCTGTATTTTGTAGGGAATTATCGGTAAAATTACAATCAGGAAGCATTGTTCAATGCTGGTTCATCGATGATCAATCCTGGGATTCGCACAATGGAGTTCTATTGTGGGGCGCTATATTGTAATATGTTGTTTCCAGGATTAATTTTTCCTGGAATATTACATGGCTTTACCATCGGAATGACGTTTTTACTGTGTACTCTTTTATTTGTATAACCAGTGGGGTTTCCTTCTTTTGTTTTGCGAACTAATTTGGAGTAAAGTAGTTTGGTCGCAGAGGTATACTTTCATTAATAACCATGGGATGCTCTTCGGTTCCAGATCTTTGATTAAATAGGAAGAGATTTGTTTGATTTCCTAACATACGACATAATATATAAAAAATCTATGAGCGTTGCTGTATACTTACCATCAGGTGACATATTTGTAGTTTGAGGGCTGGTTCCAGTTTCTACTCCCCATTGCTGCATTGCTTGGAAACGACCCAAAATTAAACCCAATGCTTTAACTGACAAGCAATATGATGCCTTTAAATTGGTTCACATCGACGTAATTTAAAACATTCGTCAGATTACTTCGACAAGCGAAGTGTTAATGAACAGCCTTATTTATTATTGACGCCTTGTATTTTCCAGTCAATTTGCCAACCAAATTAAAGAGCGTAAATTTATTGGCGAGAGCTATTTGACGTGCCAATACAGAAGGTTGGACAAACTCAGCTTCGAAATTGGAATTAATTTCTGTTGACCTTTTAGACCTGATTTCAGTTACTATTATTGATTCTGTTCCAATAACTCCGTAGTTAATGTCAAACCAATCTATTATTGTAAGATGCGAAATACAATCACTTCGAATGAAAGCACCTTTTTGAAGGATATTCAACTATTAATACAACATAAACTACTACATAAACTTAGCCACCTTTGTATACTGTTGTAAGAAAATGAAATTGCTGTAAGTAAAAACTTCAAGCTTTCGATAGAGCCTAAAAACTCAAAATCAGAAAACAACCATAACTTGAGAACTTTAATTAGGTAATTAAGATATAGAAATAATAATAAACAAACAATTTTTGGGTGTATCGAAAACTTGTACTTTTTTGCATAAAGCAGTTTCGTTTACGTCATTAAAGAACCCTAAAAATGAGTTTAGAGTTAAGAGGGTAATTCTATCACAATCTGTCAAGTCACTCTTCCGATAAGGTGGGGGGAGTGACTAGGGGCCTCCCCCCTCATCTATCACATTCGTTTGACACGCACATGTGTTTTCTGAATTGAACAGTTCCTCTACGCTGCCTGTTTTCATGGTCGAAGGGAATAAGGGATAAACTGCCGCGATTTTATCGATTTTATTTTGTCTGCTGTATTGTTTTAATCTAAATATACTTTTATTATATATTAATAAACAGTCCAAATTAAGGCTATACATCTTTAAATCCAAATCTTTTTATACGTCGCTACAGTGTTACTTATTAGTCGTTCGTCGATAGAGAGTGGCAATTTCATGACAGTAATGCAAAACACATACACCACGCCACACACGCCAATAAACGTTTCGATAAATATTTATGTGATTTTACTGATCTCTCGTCTCTGACATACACCAATATATAAATACGTATACATACACCTCCGCACAGTACAAAATAAATACCTAACAAGACACATAACATTTTGATTGGGTCAATTTATGAAAAAACATGGATTATTGTGACGTTTTTGTTTTTTTCTAATTTCATTTTATGTCAATCCTATTATTTTGCATTTCGACATACGTTAGGTGAGCGATTAGTTC
>LGAG01000585.1:254820-274466 GCA_001278395.1 Lerema accius
TTAAAAGTCAAACATACACGCATTTCTACATATTTTTATTGCCAGACACAACAAACTTTAACTATGCTAAATCGAATTCGTATGAGTCATTATTTTTAAAGAAGGGAACCATATTTAAATCTACGAAAGCGCAACAACGCGCGCTCGAGTTCTATCGCTTCTTACGACACCTGGTCGGCCGGTATGGGGTTAGGGTTTCTAATCTGTGTCGCTCTACACGGAAATATATCTGCCACTTCTATTAAAAACCTTGACTGAGTCCAGAGAACCGGCAAAAAGTCACGGCGGCTCCGCAAAACTTATCTATACAATTCTTAAATCCTCCACTATGTTAAGGTTGGCACTACCTGTAACGAAATTCAGTAGATTATTAAGTACTTGCTAATTTATTATCTACTAGCTTATATTAGATATGTATATTAGTAAATTTAAAGGATCCAAAACAAATATTTTTTTAAATTTTCATATTTTAATGCGTAGTTTTTCGGAAGCAAGCAGTTTCCTAGTAGCTTTTTTAAGCTTGAAAGACCTATAGAAAATGTAGACAGGACACTTAATGGTAGATACGTATTTACCGCCACCTATGAAGACGAAACATACCAGAGCAGTAACCTAGGCATCATCGACCTTAACTAAGGGATATTTTAAGTCTATTTTTAAGTAACACATGTCGTAGTAGGTACTCCGGAAAAACAATTGAAGAAACGTCATTCTAGAGGCGGTTTGTGAATGTTACGAAATAATTATGTTGAAGGTGACAACCCTGGCAGAAAACGAATGCACAATTTCTCTGGGCAAGTGATAAAACGTTTATGCTAATGGTCGACGAGGTCAGAGGGAGACAGATAGCAATATATTCGTAGTCTAGAGCGAGACAGCTGTAGATTGCTTTGAGTTTTATGCCCCAAATTGATTTAGTGCTTAGTGTGCAGTTAACTTAGAAGTGCGGTTTATATAGACCTCTCTTTGAATATTTTATTGAGCTCTTTAGGAAGTATTTCATTAACATTTTAAACAAAAGCAAAATGTTAACAGAAAGTACCTTTTAAACCGTATTATTTTACGATATAACACTTGAGATAATTTGTAATCAACATAACCACAAACCTCAGACCCAAAAATATTATAGACAGTGTTCAGAACAAAAAAGTATGTAATGTATTTTTTTTTCTTTTACGATATGACGTATATCACTGAGCAATACCTACCGAAAAACATTATCATTATTTTTTTTATAAACGTTATGTTTTCCTTATCTCGCTTTTTTGTTCCGAAGCCTGCGTCTATATATTTTTAGGTCTGTGCACCAAACTTTCTCAGTTCTAGGCTTGGATGTATAAAACTTTTAATCCTTGTTATATTATCCTTGGTACAATTCTCGTAAAGCGACCCCAGTGTCCGTAATACTTTACGAACCAAACATTTGTCCACCGTTATGCACTAATGATATTTGTTCTGTTATATCTCAAAAAGCCGAATAGGCACTAACCCTAAACAAACTGTGGGTGAACCCTAAACACACAGAGAACTGCTTGAAAGTCTATACGCACTACAGTTGTACTTTACACAGCCGTTTTTATACTACAAAAGTAAATAAAAAGTGTGTTTACATTGGTTCTTTGTTGATATCGTGTTAGATTGGTGTCTATGTGTGCGTGTTGTTTGTATATATGTGTGTTGACGCTATTAAGAATCGGTTCCTTGCTTTTTAAGTTTGTATGTTATTTTTCGAGCGCATTTCAACGTTTTGATGGATTTAAATTAAAAGTATGCAAAGTCATTGTATTCGTCTCTATTGTCAGAGTGACGTGCTAAGAAGTAAGAAATACAAAATAAAGCCACAGACACGATTTTTTTATTAAATTGTTATGGGTACCTACTTATTACGATTCAGTATCCTCTATTGACAACCAAACAAATCTCTTTATGCGCATAATGACAATTTAAAACAGAATAAAACAACATTAATGGTTTAAACCGACTAAACTAAAAACTAAATTAAAGGGTCGAAATGTGGATGCTTTATTTTTAATTAGCAAAATACTATACACACATCATTATCGTATCATACGTAAGTCCCAATCCTAAAACTAAAGTCTATTTATAATCTTTTTAACACCTACTAAATCATAAAAAACCAAACTTAGTAACCCCAGTACCTAGGACGACCTAGGTATAAAATTTTCTAGGTCTAGGTCAAGAAGAGCCCTGCCTGTAACATTCCATTAGGTCCTGAAAGTGTATCTGTGTTCATAACCAACGTGATGAGGCAACATCTTCATTAAAATTACATTTATAAGGAATTAAGGGTTTCATATACGATAGATCTTGGGTTTTACGGGTTACAAAAAACCTAGTAATTATGATCGTAAAATAAAACATTACAAAAAGTTACTCGTATAGTTTGCTTTGATAACATTTTACAGACAAGGTACCTACCTACCTAAAGAAATTTTTCCTTATGTAGGCAGATTATTCTTTTTATTTCTTCTTCTTCTTTCTTCTCCTTATATATAAAAAACAATAACTGTTCATTAGTCTCGTTTACTTGGCTAATTTTGGTTTTGAATAATTTGTGGAAGTCCAGGAAAGGGTTAAAAAGTGAGTATATAAGGAAAAATGTTCAACTTCTTTATTGATTCGGTGGCGTTACGTTTGCAGGTCAGCTAGTCCAAAATAGGTACATCTATCGTATACGTATCTCATAACAGTTGGTAATGACTGAAACATATCCCAAAAGTTTTGTCGTAAAAAGGCTCTGTATGAAGTTGGAACATTAGGGCTTAGGACTCATAGAGCCTTGAGGTTGATGACGTCATTTGTAACTTGGTCGCAAATTACTAAGTAACTGAAACGGTACAGTTACTGGATTAATATTCACTTAATTGGTACCGTAATTGGTAGCGATAGCTTTCGGATTTATGGTTTTAAGTAAACTCGGACTTTGGATGCTAACTGACTTACGAGACGTTGTTCCGCAATCAATTTTATACTCTACATCTTTAGTAATAAAAGTTATGTTCCTTTGGTTAATGAATATTTTGCTGCGCTAGAAGCGTAAAGTTTATTGAGAGTATGTATGTATATGATCATACATTGCTTTCAAATCGCGTCAACTGTATTAGAGAGACTTTCGGATTACTTTTGGGGTAACTTGAACTCTGATCAAAAAGTAAGTTTGTAAAATTACAAAGTGACAGCTATAAGCAAATGAAAATTATAGATGTAAAAAAAATAATCATTAAAGTCGGTTCATAAACGACGAAGTTATCCGCGAACACCCATAAAAAGGCATATTATTCGGTCGAATTAAATTCCTTTTTTGAAGTCAGTTAAAAATAATCACACGAGCGTTTAGTCAATAATAACCCAGAAATAGAATTTCGACTTACTAGCAACTAGAAATCTATTTGCCAAACACTAGAATAAACTTCTGGATTAACAAACAATAGTTTAAATTAGGCCAATGTTCGCACAGCTGACTAGAACGATTACAATCTACGACAGCGGTTCTCAACCTTCGGCCCGCTTCCAATTATTATAACCGACCCATAATTCCATTCGTCGAGAAATAAATTCAATCAATTATTTTACTAATCGTAAAGAGGTAGAATTATGTTTCGTTAATTATTGATTGTTATACATATTTAGTCAGCTTAGACCTGCCAATCAGGCTTATTTGGTTTAATGCCTATTAATTGAGTATTAGGGCTAATGCAGTGGGCATTTAATTAATTAAATGCTGTAATATAATAATTATGTATGTATGCTTCCACTTGCTTTGTTAATCAAGTTTCAGTTCATCGATGTTAATTATTAAGGAGGAAATGTCGTTCATTAGTCTTTAATTTATAAACACATTTGGGGAATCCATAAGTTCATTATATAAATATTGTATAAAATGATTATGATGCCCATTTGGTATTACGTCTAATAAATATTATGTGTAGTAAAATCTAATTTTAAACATTTTTAAAATAAAATAAAAACAACTGAAAATAGTTTTTATGCAGCATTTCATACTTTGTTATGATCTTTACGATAATTATTTGCTATCTCGTTGGTAAACAAAACGAAAAAGAAAAAACAGCTCAATTTGGTCTTTTTCATGTCTTCACGCCAAACGCGTTTATAACCTTCACTTTTTCAGTAAAATATAAAATAAAAATATCGTACCAAAATAAAGGTTGACAACCGCTGTCTAAGGGATCTCAGCAAGAAGATATTTTAGACAATATTATGTAGAAGCAGATTGGCAGTGAGTCGGGTTGTCTCTCCAGATGGTACGATAGATACCTAATAAATTACTACTACTAGTTTCAGGGTTAAGTAACAAACCAATATTTAGTTAAGTAAAAGTAAGAAAACTAACCATAGGACTCTAATAACCATACTGTCATGGTAATGACAATATTATTTTATTTAATTGCAATAAACACCTTTGATACCTAATTAAATTACATTATAAAATTAAAATCTGTATTTTTCGCATATTTTATTTATCTAGTATTACTTAATAATGTAACAAGCTAAAATATAGAAAATTAATCTAAAAATTATATACTTACATGAATATTTATAAAAGAAAAAAAAATTACTAACCTATTATTTTAAATTATGACATCAATTAAGTCATAGTCGTCTAGTGGTAAATGATATCATTGGAACTAACTCAAAAAAAAATCTACATTCAAATATTTACTCCTAGCCAATTACCGGACACATTAAATCATTTAGTTTGGTCTCCGGTTTATACGTCAACCTGATTGGATAATAAAAGGTTACAAAAAGAGCCGAATCAATTTGCCGATTGTCAATCGTCTGCGCCTGCCCTAACACATATTCAAGTCACGTATAACCGATTTTCAGGTTCTACCGGCATTTCTGCCAAATTCTTATTTGTACCCGATTTCTTAACGCGGCAACGTATGCCATTTAGTAATCGGCTTTACAAAGATCCCTTGCTGTTCATGAAATTACTTTTATTGTCTTTTATATGACTCTAGTAACCTCTTGCCTTGTTTCGGTAGAAGAAAAACAAAATACTTTTTGTCGTAGTACTTCTATATGACTAGATAAACCACTATTATTAATGCAATATACAAAAGTAATCTTAGTAGTAATTTTAATACCTAAAAAGTACCTAATTTACTAACTACTGAGTGCCGTATACAAAAACAAGGTAGAAATGTTTTTATTGTCAATTTCGACTGACTCTTTTATTCGTGAATATTAACAAAATACAAAAAAAAACTCCAATATTAAAAAAATGTTGCCACTACTGTGTTAAAAACCACCTGAAAATTGGTCAAACCCCTTAATCCATTTGATACAGCGCATGATAATCTGCACTTTTATTACTTTAAACATTAAGATGAAGAGACTGTTAGACTGAAGATACTTCGCCCACAGACCAAAAAATGTATAGACGCAATCTTTGGAACAAAAAAACGTGGTAAGGAAAAACATGACGTTAATTACAAATTATAACGTTTCCCGGTACATTGCTCCGACCGTGCTCGGTGACATACGTCAGGTCGTAAAAAAAAGAAAAAATATCGACCTCACTTTTTTGTTCTGAACACTGAGTCTATTATATTTTTTGGTCTGAGACTTCGCCCTATAAATCAAATTCCTTTAAACAAGTACTACGTACAATACAGAAGACAAGTGTATCAAGCCAAGTTAATGCCAAAAGACTACATTTTTAAGCGAAATGAAGTTTCAGAAAAATCTAGTTATTAATACAGTTTCGAATAAGATAAACCAAGCACGTAGCTCGTTCCACCAATACCCTTTGTTCGCGTATTCCAAAACTGTTTACGAAGCAAAATCTCATTTGTAAGCTACTTCTCGTATTCTGATAAATCGAAGGAAAATTAACATTTTTCTGATGATAAAATTATTCCTATCCTATGTTGTTGTCATTAGGAGTAGTGATATTATTATTATTACAAATGTTACGTAACGCAGTTTTGGAAGAATTTAACCCCCGCCCCCCATGTAACGCGCCGAAACGCGTCCTCCTTCTCCCTCCCTAAAAGTTACGTAACACACAAACGACCATTTTTAAAAATTTCTAAAAATGTTGCCATTTTACCGAGTTAGAAGAATTATATTTTTTTTAATAAAAAAACAATGTTACGTAACGCGTTCTTTAACCCCCCTCCCATCTTTGTAACGCATCATAACATTTTACAAGACCCTTCCACCCCCAAAATGTACTTACGTAGGTACTCGTAAAACTTGAACAGCAGCATAAATATGTTACATCCTTAGTAAACAATGGAACAAAGTCGTGGCTATATTGCACGTCTCTCGCGTTAACAATTAAGAAAAATTTCCCAATTGGTCGTATTCGTATTTGGATTCCTCATACTCATCAGACGTGATTTTGACGAATACTGCCAGCTAGAGTTGACACAGAGGTCTATGACACAGACTGTGTAGTCTCTGATTTGATATATTGGATGTTGGTCGACTTTCGACCGCAGAAGGTCTCAGCAGTCTCAAAACTGTAAATATTTGTGGAAGCAGCCAACCCTAACTCGTGGTCTGTAACGAAGTTAAGTTCTCCCGACGGCATCGTCTTGGCGCACGTTTAGTAATTAGATGAACTAGCCGCAGCTCGCGCTATTTTGTAAATTCACTTACTAAAATCAAATAGTTACGTAAGCAAGGATAAAGATAAAAGAAAGAAAGGTAAGAAGGAAATAAATAAAACTAACTCAAGAGTTTTTACGCCAGAGATGTTTGAGTATTTGGTTGTTGATTTGGGGTTTAAGAAGTCTTCCTATTTTAAAGTCAGAAGAAAATTATTTAGTTCATCTTAAGAGCTATATATTCGCTACCTAGAATTAAGGTGAATTTAATACTTATACATGAATCAAACTAATACATATTCTTGTAGCAATATGTTGCTAATAAGTTAACAAACCTGAAGAGTTGCCGATAAACAGCAAAAACCTTGCGACGAAAAAAAACTACACTACATAGTTTTATCTCTAAAAACAATATCTTGAATATTTAAAAGAGACTGTCCTCAATTAAATCTCAAATCCTTTGAATCATTAAAATTTCATTTAAAATCATTGAAAGATCTCTTGTAAAACTGAATGAATATTAAACAATTTACTACATCCTTTTTTATTTCTTTATCAATTTTTTGATAGACGACTCTTACATAAGAGCTTTTAATTATTTTCAGACTACTTTTCTTGTCTTCAATTCATCATCCTGAAATCAAAGGTTCTCTATTCTATCAATTATCTATTTGAGCCATTTTCTTCTAAATCTCCGATATTAAGTTCGAATTTATTTGTTAATTCGTTCCCGACTGATGGGTTTGGATCCATATTACGATAATGGCATTATGAGAAATTAACATTAGTTTTCCAATATTATCATTAACAGCTAATAAGACCTAGTAACCGACTAACAGTCTCTCCTATACTCTTCGTTTGCAATTCTCATTACACAAAGAAACGTATACCTATGCCTATTTAAGAGTTTTCTTTTAAGAAAATCTCCCTCCTACCACCAATTAAAACGTGATAGAGAATCTCAAGTTTCGAGGAACCCCCTCTTGACTTTCGAGTTACAAAGTAATTACACTTTCATCACAAAAAATACTTTCACAACGCAATAAAACTTCGTTACTGGAACATAAATCCATTTAATTACGACACGAGGACAAAACATTTAGTAATTACGCAGTGTATAGGCAACTTTTCCCTTCAACATTAATAATTCCCTCGTTGGCAGGTATCCTATACAATTTCATAGGGAGTTCGCGGGAAACTTGTAACGATTACTGGCATCCATCTCGCGAATATGTTGCTCTTAATAAATCAAACCACAATGTTATTAAGCAACGCGCCTTATTCGTGTACCAACCTCGGCGACTTTCTGAGGAGAATAAACGCGCGTTTCTGGCGTTATTTTGGACTTTGTGGTACAACTTATGGATTCATCATTGATATTACCATCACCATCATGAGTTACTTTAATAAGGACTTATTAATTTTGATATCAAAAACACTTCATTATTTCAGGGGCTATTTTTCTACATTTTTCCGAAACGAAAAACAAGTTATCTTAAATTGTTTGATTTTTATCTACAAGTATTCTTATCTATAGGTGTATAAGTCGTAGTAGGTATGTTTACTTCAATACAATTATTCATGGATACATTCGTATCTATGGCTCCGCGCCTTAAAGCGTTAGATGCATTGTTACATTGAGCACTTGTTGTTTAGTTCCTCCTTTATTAAATAACTCGGGTATCGTCGTAACTTCATGCTCGTCTAATCTATTTACAGCGCTGCAATCGCTTTCAAAACTCTGTACGTGTATCATCTCTAATATCCCAACTTTCGCTCTTCTAATTATGTACGAGGAGTTATGGTGGAAATTATTTTTTACGACACAATTTGTGTAATGGCCTCTGGAAACAATCTGTTCCCGCGCTGTTTATATTATGTTCCAGCATTTGTTTGTTAAAATTTTGAGTAAAGCGTGGAGAATTTACATAATTTTAGGGAATGAGATAATAAAAGGCTTTATGGGAGATTAGTTAACCATGTTAGTTAAAGGTCATGGGCCTTTTTTAAATATGAAGCCGTATTTTTTAGGTCAATTCAATACTGCGTTGTTGTAAAATTGTATCTATCTAGTCGGTACATGACTTAAAAAGTAGACTTAGAAAATCTACTTCAATTCTATTCATTGACTACAAAAATAGATGGTCTAGGATGTCCTTTATTATATAGCTAAGTATAATTTAAACCGGTTCAACTATTGACGATTTAATTACAAACATATAAACGTTGACATCATCCTAGGGGAACGTACAATCGGGATAAAATCTATCCTACATGCCATTCTCGAATGAGATCTATATGTCCCATATACAATTTGATATTAATCCATGCAATAGTTAGCGCGACAAAGAAGACCTAAACATCCAAACATACCAACATCTTTATAAACTTTTATATTTATAGTATTAGTAGGATTTCCCTGATATTGGCTATCTTTAGCTCTTTTCATTGCGTCGTAGTAAAACAGAATTGAAGCAACTACGATATGCTAAGTGACGGAAGCCCTAATCTGTCGACTGGGATTGTCTTAATCCACTAAATTTAATTCTAAAGCACTCCGTCGCATCTTCGCCTTCTCTTACATTTCGAGATATTTTTATATTAAGCTCTGAGTTGACAAGAATGTTGCATTAATTTAATGTTTTGGTTTTGTCCAATTTATTGTTAATCCACCTTTTTGTAACATGACCAAATCGCAACTTTGACAATATGTTTTTATTTGTTAATAACAATATATCATAGGTTAAGTTGTCTCATATTTTTAAAATAATTATGCCTCGAAAAGTAGTCTGTACAAAAATAGACGATTTAAAATTTTACTCATTTTTGCGGTTGTTGTTCCTGAAAACTAAAGTAACTTATAAAGAACTAGACGATGCCCGCGGCTCCGCCCGCGGAAAAGTCGATAAACAAAATATTGATTTTATCCTAAGGGAACCTATAATCAGGATAAAAAATATCCTATGTCCTATTCCTGGATGCAACCTATCTGTTACCAAGTTTCAGCTAAATCCGTCCAACGGTTAGACCGTGAAGGAGGGACAAACATCCAAACATCCAAATATCCAAACATCTTTACAAACTTTCACATTTATAATATTAGTAGGATTAGTTTCTAGAAAGAAAAATAAACAAGGTAGATTGATAATACATGTACGCAAAGCTTCTCTTTCTAACGCATGTGTTAGAGCGAGATAGGCCATCGTTCCCAAAAACTATCGAGCTAAAACACGTTGGTCATAGATTCTTTTAGTCGTCATATATTCTGGGAATAATTCAGACCT
This sequence comes from Lerema accius, assembly GCA_001278395.1. NCBI lineage: Eukaryota > Metazoa > Arthropoda > Insecta > Lepidoptera > Hesperiidae > Lerema > Lerema accius. The sequence goes on from LGAG01000585.1 coordinate 264,707, forward strand.
CACCTACATATTTCGGTAAGCTCCCAACCCCGAATCTTGCGTACAATGCCACGTGAGACCCACAATACCGCTTTTTCAAATATTTATCATGCAATTCCCGCCGCCCTCATTCATCTATACTGCAATATATTTTTCAACATGAACGTAACAGCACTTTTATACTGGCGTATTTTAGAAGTTAGAAAATATGTCCTGCCAACACTTTTTACCCGACTGCGTAGGAAGGATTGTTTTTCGAGCGTATACTTATGTGTACGGATTTCTTTGGTACGCCCTACAGATTAAATAGCTTGACGGATTTGAAAAAATGAGGTGTCATAGGATTCGTTTCGATTTGTAACAGTGACTTAGATTATAATTTTTTTATTAATATTTTGAGCATTCGAGTTATTGTTTCCCTTATAAAAATTATTAATTAAGTTATGAGTTATAATAGATTTCTACACGAAGCGACCATCAGTCTTCAAAGATAGCAACGCATCTTTTAACTAACTTATTAATTACACAATGCTTTCGAGTGCATCGAGAACAGTTTTGGATTGAATTCAAGATGAATCAAGCAACTAACAATAGAATCCATTAAAATTTCACGAAAGCACCAAGAGAGATATAAAACCAATAAAAATACTTCTTTTTTTTAAAGGCTACCATCCCAAAGTAGCACTTTATAAATTCTATTAATACTTATATTCTACTAAAAGTTCAATTTTGCCGCGTGTACGTTTAAAAACGCGAGTGTAAAAGGACTGTAAACCGTGATCCATTTAGAGTGAAACCAGAAACATTTTTCCACTGTACGCGTTGATAAATAAATCTCCACTATGTTAAAATGTGAAAATATACGCACTTTCGCGAGAAAAAGAAATAAAATTTCATTTAGAGTCTCGGTGATAAAATGAAAATACTTAGATGCTAGGAATTTGTTTAATGTTGTCACGTTTAACTCAGTTATTATTTTTATTCTTTTGTAAGTATAATGTTTTAAGTATTCAGTTCTTAATGACGGTAAAAAATAATTATGATTTTCTAATGTCCTTATGATAATGTTGGCCATGATATGAAAAAAAAAGTTAGTGATTTAAACTCAGGAATTACTATTTATTAGTATATGACCAGGGACTTAGTTTGTGGTCGAAATCCGACCATAACTCATCATGTCAAACAATAGACGTCTGTTTGGTATAGAACGTTTCATATTCGGTTGGTAAATGGCAATGTCAACTAGGTCTATGTCTATTANNCAGACAGCTGATGTATCAAGGAGTAACTTAGGCTACTTTTTTTTACTTTCGTTTCGGCGTAGGTTTCCCGAAGCGAAGCGAGGGCGGGTCCACTAGTTAATTAATATTATTGTTTGTTTATGAACAAAACATTTCCTTGGCAATAATTGGCAATGTCTCTAACAAGTCATTTAAAAAATAGGTAGGCATCAAAAGAAAATTCAAAGATGGAATATAATGTCTACAGCGAATTGATAATCATTTAAAGGTCTGATCTTGTTACAGAGGGTATAATAATGAACGACGCTGAATAGAGAATTCGACTCATTTTTCTCAATTTGATCCAATTGGGGACCCTGAAACACGGTTTCCAATTTAATTGGTGATTATTTTTATTTATGATCGATTAATTGAACTTTAACGGTTTATCGGCTGGCATTATGACGAGTTTTGTAATTTTAATGTTCGAGATAAAATTATCGGGTAAATTATCCTTTTGTTGGAACAGAAATTGGAATGATTTATTGAATAATATAAAAATGTTTGGTGTTGGTTTTGCCGGTCAATGTACTGAGGAGTTATTAACCCATTAATGAAACAGTATAGAGCGCTTCTCTTCCCATTATCTGAGGAAGTCTAGAGCATACGTCAGATGCCAAACCAAATATCAAAAAAATGTCTCGCCAAAAGGCCTCCCACATAGCTTAATGATTGTCATCTGACAAACAACCAGTAACCAGGCTGTTTGTGCCCTCCGAAGCACAGGAACGCTTAAGATTTTTTTTGCTTGAAGCAATTTGCTTCATGCGGTCACCCATCTACGTCCTGACCGCGCCCGAAGTTGCTTAACTTTAGTTATGAATGCTTCATTATTATTATAAGAAATTAAATCAGCTACGGTTATTACATTCATACAACATTATCTATATTCTATTACTACAATTTAATTTCAGATAGAACTCTTCTAATGTATGTAATCCAGCTCACATTTCAAATTACCGCTCATATAACTTTCATCTGTAACTCAAGGGAATATAGCTCATTTTGATATGTAAAGCCTGCTAAATGCAGAGTTTTGGTCGATACTGTATTTTATCCGCTGATACATCTATCATACTCAGTTTGACAAGCACACATGTTCTCGCTAGGTGGAGCGGACGGAAATAATTTAACATTCCGTTGCATTTGAGGGAGTTTTAAGAGTATCACGTGTCAATAACACACGTCGAGACGCAGACGAATTAGGAAAGCATTTGTATCCGTCAAAGCATCGGACTGGACAGAGATAGATAGGGCCTAGATAAGATCGATCGTAAGATCGAAGATAGATCGTAAGAATGTAGGTACTCATGTAGGTTTATGTCCTTTGTTTCTTACGTCCTTTTACAATTTTTGGAATATAATTTTTACCCACAATGAAATAGAGATTAAATACATTTCTGCGAACCAGAAAGTAATAGACTCCGTGTTCAGAGCAAAAAAGTGAAGTAAATTTTTATGCTTTTTATACGATTTGATATACCTACATTACAGATCACGGCTTGTCGAAAAGTGTATCGGGGAACGTTGTCATTTTTATTTACCTTAGGTTCTTTTTGATTACGCTTATTAAAATTAAAGAGGCGGAGTCTATATATTTTTTGGTCTGAGGGTTAAAGGTTGTGTGTCGATTTGTTTGTTTGTTCTGAAGTTATGGTGATTTTGACATGATGCAGAAGACATCCCAAAAATAATTTGTATAAAAAAAAGTCGTAACATTTTTTTATCTAATTTGATATTAAGGTAAGTATAGGTACCTACACGAAATGTTGGTGTTTTCAAATACAAAGCAAGAATAATAATAATTGGAATAAAGATTTATTCTTCCTTATATTTGAGAACTCCAAAGTTCAGATAAAGGGCATCTTTATTTAACAACTTTTTAAGGACCAAGAAAGTCATGAGTTATGAGAAAAGTCTAATAATTAAATCACGGATTTTTAATTACACAACTCGTTTTGTAATTTGCTTGGCAAAAATGCTTTTAAATAAATTGGAGCTAAATGTGACTACTAAAATAATTATGACTTAATAGGCCCTTAGGGCTTGAGTCGTTTTGCCAGTCTTGTCTGTTTTGGGGGAGAGTCGTAAATTCCTTAAGGGGGATTTACATTATAGCCTATAAGCCAGATTTTCACTATTTATAACTATACGTATAAAAGTAGGTTCGGAATTGCGAGAGATTTACTTAGATTAGTTGCCGAAATTCGAGCTGATATTGACTTATCACGTAACAGTTTCAAAATTGTATATCTTTTAATTGAATTTGAAATTGGGGGTTAAAATAACCAATCAAATATCACTAGTTATTCTACCAGCTTAGTTACCCGTAATACTTGAAAGCATCTTACAATATCTTACAATATCTTACAACCTACTATCGATATTACTACAAATTAACCAACGCTTCACTCAGCTATATTTAGCGTGAGTTAAACAAGACTTAAATAAGAGTATTTAACTCCGGCCAGACCAATTAAAAAATGAAAACCATCTGAAAAGTCCTCGTGCGTTTCTGAAGCGCTGCATAATTGTGTTGGCGCTTGACATCACAAAGGCCCAGTTCGCGACTGTCTCTCGGCAAACGCTCCGTTTAGTTAACATGTCTCGCCTTTGTAGTTTTTACTAGAGGATCTAAGGATAAGAAAAATTTTACCACTAAAAATAGGAATTCTTTTAATGATTGTAGCTAGTGCTACGAAAAAAGGGTCTTTTTATCTTGGTACGATCGAATTTTGCAGTGATGTCGACGTTATAGTTAAGCAATGCCTCAAAGCGTATGATAATGATAATTATTATGTCAAGCAATAAACTATAGACACAGATTAGAGAATATTACTTTGTAACTATAGAATAGACTTGTTTGATATCACTGACAGATGTCAATGTCAACGTCAATTGTCATCTGTCTGTCAACGAGTCTTCCGTTTAACGTGTAGGTATGTGACGGTTTTTCTTTAATTTTCAAAATTAAAATGTATTTATAATTAATGTTAATACGTATAATTGAGTTTTCTGCTCTTACCCATAACCTTTAACAATACGAAATTTCAACCCTATACGTTCCTAATTTATACCTAAAAAGGGGGTTCAACCGTTCAAAGGACCCTTCAAGCTTAATAACAGATAATGACACATTCATTAAAGCCAGTATCACAAAACCGCAAGTACAGCCGACCTTAAGCATTCCAACGGACACACAGACTAAACACCAATTATCTAATACAAAACTTATTTAACAATGGGTTCCTTACAATAATCGCTATGGTTACAAAATTACAGGCGTCTACGTCTTATTCAACCCTTTCAATTTTGGAACTCAATCAACGCCTTGTTAATATCATTGACGGTCTCATAAGCCATCCTTAGTAATTGTGAATTTCGTACAGAATTAATAACAGTGTATTTCCCGAGGCTTTTGTCAAGACTCATTGTTCGTAATTAGAAGGTATTCGCATCTTAATTATGTGTCAACTGTTCACGTCAAACTGTATCAAAGCTAAGGCGCTATTTCTATGAGCAATTAATCATCAAGAATTGAATAGTCAACTCTGTTTACAATTAATTTATTGCAGTTTCTGTTGGCTTCGAGTTTTTAACACATCAGAAGATAACTTTCAGACCAAAAAATTAAATTAGACTCAGAATAAAATACCTACTATCCTTAAGCCTTGTACTATATACAATTTATTATTTTGTTAAAATATTACATACCTAATTTTTTTGGCCAATTGTTGTACTATTTTGGACACACACAGAATAATGTTATTTTAAATTGTGGTTGTGTGCTTAATATCATTCTATTGAGTTTAATTGAACCCTACAAAGATAGCCGGCAACCAAAATAATTCAGCAGTACTATTTTAACACTGACTGAATAAATCACAGAGATGGAAATCCCTTGTAGCCTATAATTATAATTAGAGTATAAATTCTCACATTTGTTTAAGGTATAATTGCGCAATAAAATGTTATTTATTATGCATACGGTGCCTACCTTAGAATTGTATTATCTCAGCTTCGTGCCCATATAACATAAAATTATTTTTAAAAGACAACTTTTTTTCTGACTGTACTTCGTTTTTCGGATACTTTTTATACCTACTCAGTCGTATTTAGATAAAAAAAAAGTAAATAGTGTAGTTTTTCATAAAAACAATAGTTTTATACGGTCAAAAAGTTGCCAATATTTACGCCGAAGTATATGGCATTAAGTCTCTCACAATGCAGACCTATCTAATAACACCTCACAAGTTAAAATCTGTTAAGTCATTTAGGATGTAGAGCGTACCAAAAATGGACATACGTACGTACATAAATAATTAAAAAAACATTACTATCCTTCTGCCGTAATCGGTTAAAAAAAAGTAAGTTATTCGCAAATTTTGAAACAATTTAAAGATCGTATCACGTCTATAGCATCTTCGGCCAAAATCCCCTTAAAAGTTTATAAAAATTGATTTAACTTCGTGAGAAATTCATTACTATAAAACTCTTCCCGAAGAACCTTCACTGCTGTATACAGAATAAGTAGGGGAGTTAGAAGTTTTAATTTGTAGGACGTTTTATTGTAATAACCATAGACTCATGTGTATGAAGAAATCGAACGTCGAAAAAAATATTGTATTTGGTTACATAAAAATGTTGATAAAAACAAAATGAAGAGCGAATTATTTTCATCATCATATTGTTAAGTTTATGAATTTGTAAATTACATTGTGAAATATCCTTTTTTTACACTTTGATTTTGACAGGGCTTTTTTTTATGACTAAAATTTTAATATACTAATCGTTTGAGAAAATATTCAACGTACCTACCTAAAAGAGATTGTTACTTACTTAATGTTGGCGACAAAGAAAAATAACATAAATTAATCAATTAATATTAATAATTATTTATTAGCTACCATCTTCTTTATTGATAGATACAGCAAGATTTATTTTTCTAAAGGTTGAGATAAGTTCACAACATTTTACATATAAATTTTCTAGGATCCATCTCTAGATATTCATAAATCTATAGTAATAACGTAAAAACTTGACAGAATGAAATACGGCTGAGATTGTCCGAAGCAAAGTAGCTTGGAGTAAACCTTGTGGCTTATTTTGTTTCGTTTACTGACAATGGCGTTGCTATGACTACTATATTATTATTTTGAAGATGGATACAATTTCCAAAATATTTTCCACTTGGACATATGAAAATAATGACTGCTTTTTTATATACAAACGTGCTTATACATGTTAATATATTAAACATAGAATTATTCGATCAAACTTGAAGGATAGAAGCCGCTAAAAAGTCTATGATCTGCATGAGAATCTATCCAAACGTACGATTATGAACCGTCGAAATGTCGCAAGGATGTTTACGTGTACAAGTGTGGCATAGGTTTATTCACATGTGCGACAAAAGCTTCCACGACACAATTTCTGCTTCAAATTACCATGTCCCTATCGCGTGTGTCGCAAATGTGAATAGGCACTTACAGGAGCAAGAAGTTGTACTATACACCTCATCCTAAAACAATTTCAGTCTCAATTTAGAAAAAGACCCATCCATAAAGTCCATAAAAAAATATTCAGCTGTAAAAAAATCATTATCAGAAACCGAACTTCACTCCAAGCATGTAATCTACGTAAAGGGCCCGAAGGATGGGTTCATGAAGTTTTAATTCGAAGGACATTTTACAACGTCTCAAACACCCTGTAAAAAGTAATTGCAGACGATTTAACTTTGCAAGTGTCGTGCGATTTAGGGAACGCATAGTAAAGTCGTAAGCGACTGAGTGAAAAGTTATGAAAATCATTGTTTTAAAAGTTTGGTTGAAATAAGGCACTGTGCACAATGTACTCACTGATTGATACATTGTCTTTCAATCTTTTAATTCTTCCAGCATAGTATGTATGTCTATTTCTTTGGCATGCTCTACAGCTTAAACAGCTGGACGGATTTTAGTAATAGTTGAGTAGATTATAAGCACAAAATTATTTAATTAACATTAACTTAAACACATTTATTTTCTTTGTTAATTAAATACATTGTCTCCATTCTACTGAGTTATTTAGACATTCCACCTTCATTTCATCAACGGGTAAAGTTATTTTCATAATACCCTCAAACGCACTATGAATATATATTGTAGATACCCTCTTAATACCGCTTAAGAGCAACGTCTGCTCTTTTGGTGCAATTCTCCACAAGCTAGACGTTCCTACTGGTTGCGAGAAAATGAACCTTATTATAACTGCGATAAGGTTGTGGTTAGTGAATGTATAAGTTTGTAAATCATGTTCCTACAGCATTTTCAGTGAAGAAAACCCGTCTACGACGTTATCCCTTTTGAATACTCAGCTATTTTTGCGTCCTACAGGTATTTGCTTTACGTGATCGTTTTAACAAAGAAACATATAATATTGACACTTTTTCCACGTTATTTGTACAGAAATATGAAATAAAATTAGATTCTTCGTCACATTGTTATGTTTAACTGTTTCACTACTTAGTTTGATTTTGTTACTTTTTGAAATGCAAGTCATTTATATACTCCACGGTGGCTAAGTACGAATTAAAAAACTGAATAATTTGACTACATCGTGAGTCTAAAGTATGGAGATTTTTAATTAAAAAAAATTTAAAAAATACACAATATTTTTTTAAAGTGTTATTATCGCGTACACAAATCTGCATAAAATATAAGGTTGTCAACTAAGTAACTGCCGATTTTACTAACAATACAAGTTAATATACCGCTACTGTTTTCAGGCAAACAATTATTATTTGTCATCGAGATTATCCATTACGTTTAAAAAGATATAATTTTCCATTGAAGACCGAAACAATTTTCTAAACATATATTTTATAAAACTAAACTAAGTAAGTTTAAATAAAAAATTTGTATATGGGTAATTACTTGGAATCTAATTTATTTTAAATCACTTTTTTTTCTGACTGTACTACCCCATCTTCTATCCCATTCCCACGCACTCAAGGATTACAACAATAGAGATCTCAAGACCACAATACATACTAGCTCATATCTCACAATGCCATGACTATACTGAATTACTTACACGTACCATAAAGGTGGCTAATCCACTGACAGTTTGAGAAGCGGTTGTCAGGTTCAAGGGATAGGAGGTTGTTTATCTCAAAGCATGTGGGGTCGGATAAAGCGCCATTGTTGGATCCCAGACTGAAATTAAGGGTACAATGAATAGTTTATCTTGGTATCGTAGTTGAGAACTACACTGAGATGCTACTTAGGAACATAAAGAGAACTTTCTAGAAAGATGTCCCACTTATATTGTACTAGCAATCTGGCTTTGATTCGTGTCGGTAAAACCTTGCTATTCGTTTACTTCAGGCGTTATATTGGTATGTATACAAGAAGTTTTAGTTGTAGAAAACACCTTTTTTGTGGCTTTAAGCTATCTAAATATATAATCGTAAACAAGAGAAAAATCCGTTTCTTTCCATAGATAAAATACAGCTTTATTTATAGTCATTGCTCTTAATAGCCTACTTAATAGGTAAGTATCTTTCTTAACCAACTAAGCTAGCAGAAGGAAGGTTGGTAGGAGAAAGAAATTGTGTACGAAACATCCGAGAACGGACCGAAATAGCCAGCGTTGCTGAACTATTCCGCAGAGCTAAAGACTAAAAAGCTGATAGCCAACCTTTACTAGTTAGAGAGACACTTAGGAAAAAAAAGACAAATACATAAGCTACAACACAGCGGGTTATGTATAGCGAGTAATAGCCAACCAAAGTGTCAAAAATTTGGAACCTGCCAAAGGCATCGGACACAACAAAACTATAAAAGCTTACCTACCTATGAATCCCAAAAAATATTTTATTAACCAAAAGTAACAGAATTAGTTCTCAAATCCATTATTTAGCGTACAGTTAACACGGTCTTCATTATGTCTCCGTAGCGAATGCGGGCTCGGAGTTGAATTTTCGTTCGTGCGCAGTGTCGTGGCTAAAATTAATGGCCCGACACGCTTCAGCTGCTGTTTAAAAGTTCCCAGTAACGGCCGAAGCAGACTAGCGCCAGGATATATTGGAAACGTGCTGTGCGATTCTTAAACACTTGAAGAAGATTCGGTGCTCCCGTTCGATAACAACATCTTAGTAATTCGTTAGTTAGTAAGTTCGATTACAGCGTCTTTAGTAACTAGGATTCTTCTGAGTCACCAACCATGATGACATTGCAAACTTAGCATCATGTGAGACATGTCAATCCTTGACTAATTAATTATAAAAAAAATGATCCAAAGAGAATCGAAGCTTGCAAATACCTCTTTATGAGTTTAGTAGCTTCAATAGACTTTTCTAAATTCCAAGTTAAATATTATCGGCTAATCTGCGTAGGTGCATAGTTAAGGCTTGTCACGAAGTAGGTAGGTGATGTTTAAAAGTTTTCAGCGTACTCGAGAAGAAGAAAAGATTTGATGCGAAAAAAAATAATTAAATGGACAGAGTTATGGCTAATGGC
>LGAG01000585.1:302618-314290 GCA_001278395.1 Lerema accius
ATTTAGTAGTATAGATGATGATAGTTTAATTGCACTATCTAATCTACACGGTTCAATTTAAGTCTTAAGCCATACTCGGTTCTTCTTAATAACATCGAGCATTTTAATTTTCATATATTAAGAAAAAATTAAACCTTACTATACAGTTAACTTTGAATACCTTTGAGTTCAGTAAATTACATACATTATTTATATAGCAATTATTGTAATCCAAAGAGTAGACACAGGGATGTAAAGTAATTCGTTTAAGGAGCCAACGCAAAAACAGGACGGTGAAAAACAGGACAACTAATGAGGTTTATAAAGGTCCCTTGCACAACGACACCGCGTAATAGGGTCCGAGGCTAAATTGGTGTTATTTTATATGAGAACGTCTGTTCAGTAAACTACAAAGGCTATCCATCCTTGAAGCGGGTCTGAGTTCTTTGCCCTTGATATGTTTTTTATGCAAATAGCTACAAACGACAAGATGAAAGGACGAGCTATGTGATAAAAAATCATCGTCAATATCATAGTCTTCACTTCACTGACCTATCATTAGGCTAGACGAAATAAAAGTGAAAGTAAAAAAAGAAGAAAAAAAAAAGTTGTAACACGAGGAGTCGTATGGTTGCTGATTCAAGTAGGAATGTGGTAGCCAAGCAGGCGAGCTTAAAGGAAATTCTCAACCTCAATAGTTATATGTCCTACTACGAAACTACGAGCGATTCTCATATTATATGTAATCGGGTGTGAGAAAACGGCCCTACCAATTTCAATGAAAATTGTAAGTTATATTTCTTGTTTGTTGACTACATTAGTTTGACACTAAATGACAAGTATGGACTCATACAATCATGATATTAAATAATATATCTACGTAAACTTAAAGTCCCAAAACCAAGTGCATAAATAACAGTATCGCAGTACTGTCGCAGTAATCTTCAAAAACCAAATTTCTTAAAGAAAATCTTACCCGAACAAACTACAATACCACTGCAGCAGCGCGCCGTTTTAAATATTAAGAAGCAATTTTTCAAAGTCTGCGAATAAATAGGAATCTAATAAAACTCCTTTGTGGGTAAACAGAGTAACGTAATAGGGTCCTAAACTAATAAAGAGTGTGGGTTCTGTTGCGACGTCGCGTTGAGAAAGGGTTTTAACAGATTTCCGGGAAGTCTCGTAGAAAGGGGTTCATGGCAATTGTTTTTAAAGGGAACTTTATTTTATTCAAAATTAATTTTCGGTTCTATGTTTTGGTGTTCATAGATAAGACCTATGACACATAGAATCCTACTGTGGGACTATGTGTATTATGACTTCATATGAAGAATTCAAATGGAATGAACTTATAGTGTACGAAAATTTTTTGTACTTTATTAAATACCTAAGTATGCAAAATCTAGATAATTTCCAGTGATTCATTTTATAAACAGTATCGAAATACTAACGCTCAAGCGCACTTCTAGTTATTCAAAACATCCAACAAGTAAGTATCCATTTAAAAAACGAGGTTATTTTCGAAACGTAACTGAAACCGACTCGAAAAATCGAAAAATCCAAAGTTTCCTCTCGTCTACCAACCGCACTTTCCGCAGTCAGTTTTGACTAACCAATATTTTCGGTGCCCGTTACGTACAAAGCGGGAAGAGTCGTTGAAACGTGAAAATAATTGATATCTATGCGGTCAGGGGCTGCGGTGTAGTCCAAATAAAAGGTCCCGCATATCTGATTCGTCGTCGTTGTCAATTTTTGGTGCAAATACCTGTGGGAACACTTCGTGTTACTTGCTGTTTTGATTGACGATTCGTATGGCAAAGTGGTTACCTAGCTGCTATTTAAAGGGTCTTGGATTCGATTCCCAGCTGGGCAAAAAATTTAAATGTGGAGTTTAGTTTTCTGTTCTCGGTCTGGGTATGTATATTGATTGTATGTCTGTATGTCTTTATGTTGATAAACATAGTAGCAGTCCATCGCCAACTCTATTATAATAAGAATACTGCAAACACACTGAATACAAAAGGACACCCCATCATGAATACTGGCACAAATTTAACAACAATGGGATTACTTAACGTCACTATGCCTGATACAATGAACTATCAACTGTCAGTCAGCTACCCATCAATTAATAGATGTTAAGCTCGTTGACGACAAAATTCACAGTTCCCTGTCGGCTTAACAACTCCGCTTAACTCAAGAGGGTATATTTGTTTAGAGTGTAATTAAAGTTTCCATTTACAACGTTCGTTAAGCTATAATGGAACGTAATAGGCTCAAAGGGAACGTTGATAACGAATAGTGTTCCAAAAAGCTATTTTTAATAACCACATGTTGTTTCGTTGTTATCTTTATAACGTTGCAGAGTTCTGTGAATTCACGTTTATACGTTGCTTTGTTCAATTACATTTGACACCATTTTCGTGGAATACGTTAGTAATATTTTTTTTTAAATAGGTGACAATTTCCCCATTAAGTTCGACGTATTGTTTATACTCGTTACAACGAAAAATTGGAACAGGTTATCACATAATCGTTATTGGACAACGCTATACGCTATATACCGTTATAATTGCTACAACTGCTGACTTTGTGCAGGTGAGACATCATCGGTTGATGGACACGACATAGGTTGCCAACTGCCAACGCGGCGACAGAGTGAACACGCCCCATAGTTTTATTAGCCCCCGTCTGAGCCAACTCCCGCAAACTCTGTTGGCACACAAAGGAAGCTATCGTCGTGGTCTGTAAACGCAAACTTCCCGGGTCTACTCCTCGTGATTTTATTTCCCCGAACTATGTTGACAAGCGGATTTTTGACTTGTGAGTTATAGGAGCCAAACCACTTTCTTCAACTAGTCGGAATGTTATTCGATTTTTACGATCTTTGAGTTGGAGTTAATGCAATTTACTTTGTCATAACTAACTCCACGCCTTTTGCACATCTATTTATAAAGGAATGTTTAAAGTACCTTTTAAAATCCATCTGTGGGTTAGCGGAAAATACAAGTGTTGTAAATATTATGCCGCTCGATAGCTTCCACGTTCTAAGGCGGCGTAATGATTGCTGTTAAACTTTAGCAACCAAAACCGATGTGAGAACCTTTGCCTAAACTACCGTAAGATAGGACAATTTTTTATAGTAGATATATCCTCCTCTTATCGACTTCTTCCTAGATATTGGCAACTAACTCCTACGCCAATCGGCTGTGTGAAGCAGCGTGGTAAAATATATTCTAGGCCTCCTCAGTTATGAGAGACCCACGCTTAGTAGTGAGCAAAGACTGCAAAATGGTTAAGACCCACTGATAGATACATACATTGTTGTACATAAAAATGAGAATACTTTTAAGAGATATCTAAATGTCGAATGGGAAGCCGTCTGATTTGGGTATTTGGCCTTTTGTTACAGGGTTTTGCGAGGCGATTACTACCTGACGGAATCGTCTTACCGTAATAACGGGTACATCGTGTGGGGATCAAAGGGCCCCAAGGAAACGTAAGCCGAAAATCTTTCTGACAAGGAGTATTCAACGAAATTATACCCATTCTATGATCATTTTGTACTATGCTAAGAAATTCTCATCTTTTATAGGTGCGTACCTAAAAGGTCCTAAAAGGAAAAAAACTGGACCCTATTAATAAGCTTCCGCTTTCTTTCTCCCTGTATGTCTGTCGCCAGGCTGCATCTCATCAACCGTGATAGCTATAAAGCCGTCTTACCTATAAATGATCGTACGGAACCCTTAGTGCGCGAGTCCGACTCGCACTTGGCCGTTATTTCAAATACATTACGATTGTCGAACAATAAAATGATGAATAAAACAATGAAACATATATCCCTGGGTTTTTTTAATGTCAATGGCAACTAAAAGTCTGTCAACAGGCCCTTCCGTATGACGTGTGAGTGTAACGTTTCTGTGTATGAAAAACATTGTGGTAGTATCAGTTTTTTTCTATTTATATAAATTCTAATTGTAATTTATTCTAAAATTACCTGTCACTCGGCCTGACATATTTACAAAGTAAAAGTATTTCTAGAAAGTTTGCTGCCATTTTATTACACGCTTTTATTTAGTTTCACCTGTCCCGGTGTTTGTAATCAAATCTTGCAAGCTAAACTTCATCCACTTTCCGGTGTCCGATTGAGCTAAAATATGACACACTGGTCCAGTCCTGATGACAATGCATGTTTATAATAAGCATGATGTGATACTGCTACCAGGATTGGCTCCAGAAGATTGAACTCCTCAATGGTTAACAGTAGGGACTTGAAATTTTGCACTTATTAACTTTTTAGTTCTTTTTTATTATTAACAAGTAATAAAAGCTTGGTTTAAAAAAAATCTTTTTATTTGTACTTGTTCAAACATAAATCTTAGAACTGAAATACGAGCGTGTAAGCATTTTGTCGATTATAATATCTATCTACCATAATTCGATAATATTGAACCTGAACCAAACACAATCATTCAATTATCTACCAATTCTGTAATACTATGCTAAGATTATTATCTAATCATAGACTACCGATGAAATTCAGGTGTACATAATAATCCAGTAATTACTCCCGTAGGCTAGATCTGCTAGGATCGCAATGTCATTGTTTAATTACAATATGAATGGCTATGGCAAGAGTTAAGACTGCGGTTGGCAACCTTGGAAGAGCCACATATAGATAACACATATTTCAAATTAATTAGTAAAAGAACCATAATACTTAACTTAGCTTTGCTTTAGTAGGAGACATTGTTACGGAAATAATGAAGATTAAAGGTAAACTTGCGAACTTCCTTTCGCTATATAAGTTCCAGTTTAATTATACGTAAATTAACTAGAAGACCTTTGCTCTGAAGCATTATGGTTTGGTTAATCCTTTAGTTTTCCTCATAAGATACTCCCGATCTTCAATTTATATGTATCTTTAGTTAATGCTCATCATACCGACCAACTTTTGCTATGGCGGCGTTTCAATAACTCCAATAGATTACCTGGTGCCTTGAAGTATCCTTTAGCTATCCAGTTCAATTTCGAATGGAAACAATAGATTAAAAACTACAATGCCTAACTGTATACCCCGATTTGGTCATTAGGTTTTAGCATTGCCCCTGTATGACAGCCAATTTAAAGACGTATTCACGTCAAAAACACAAGTTTTTCAGAATTAACCCTTTCCTTCCCCACCCAATGGGGATTGTCTGACAACTCCTATAAATAATAGCATGACACAATATAATCTCGACTACACGCGAGCTTCAAAAAACTCTAACTCGTTCGTCGCAACAACAACAAAAGAACAGACAATGTTTATTTTAGTTTATTAGACGAAGTTATGACAAGAAAAGTTTACGGTCGGGTTATCTCTTCGTATTAACGAGTAACCGGCTTGAACTAGAAAAGCTTGATAAGTTATTTTCCCTGAGCTTTTGTTATGGCACGATCCTAATAAGACAATGTTGAAGAAATATTTTTAATCGATTTCAAATAAGCTCGAGTAGGTAGTTATTAGCAATACTCTGTTGATTGATTAAAACTTATAAGGATTTTCGCATTTAAGAAAAATAAGTTAATTTACATAATTTGTCCACGTAAAAGCAGTCGAATCCAATGACGACGTATAATCACCTACAACTAAATAATGTTAAGAATTATGTACAAAAGGTACATCTCCTCAAAAACATATGCACAGTATGTTAATTCCCTTTTTTCTATTCACCGTATTCCGTATTCACATGCTGCGTACAGAATTTTTTCGGTGTCTGCGAACCTGAATAAAAAAAGGTAATATAATAACGTCACGCGCGTACTCAGAGATTACGTCAATATTAGCGTGTCTCAAAATTGCGACGGCGGAGGTTCCAGATAATCCGAATGACGATGGCTCTTTAATAAGATTTTGATGTCTATGAGTATGCGTGTGTGTATGTGTCCGCTTACTTATACATATACTTGTGTACGCATGTATAATAGGCTACTTGACACATAACCAATATCATACAATAAATTAGTATTTCTTACAGTATTTAGCTTACGAAAACGAAATATATCGATTTTAATAACTAAAAGCATAAGATTACTTTAAAAATTCTATTTAAAAAATGAGTTTTTTTATTTTTTATTTGGAACGCCGAAAACGCTGTCGGCCATGATGTGACGTCATACATATTGTAAACAAACGTAAACCTAAAAAGGTATTTCAATCCTACTAATATTATAAATGTGAAAGTTTGTAAAGATGTTTGGATATTTGGATGTTTGGATATTTGGATGTTTGTCCCTCCTTCACGCTCTAACCGTTCAACGGATTAAGCTGAAACTTGGTACACAGATAGTTTGCATCCAGGAATAGGACATAGGATACATTTTGTCCCGATTATAGGTTCCCTTGGGATAAATTTAATATTTTTTAAAACGACTCTTCTGCGGGCGAAACCGCGGGCGACGTCTAGTAGTAACTAAAAGTTTCTGTTCTTTGGTAGGTACTTATATCAAAGTGATCTTCGCAAAAAATAAATTTAAGTTACAGTCGATAATGATTCAGGATCCCTTTGAGCAAGTGTTAGCCATGTTTCACGAATATTTGTTTCACTAGGCACTCTAATCCACAACTTTCCTGGGGTCTTTATCGATGTGTTTTTGCATTCTCGGACGATGCAGTAACGATAATAACTGTATTTTCATGTAAATTAGTTGAAGTCATGTTTATTGTTTTTTAAGTAAATTAAACTGGAAAAATTGTCCGTGTTGATATGTCAAATGTTTGTTTACGTGTGTCGTCAGAGCACAGATAATCTATGGACTAAAATGGCGGACAGCGTTTACGGACCTACATGAAGAGATTGATTTTTAATTACAGTTTTGTGGTTTC
Organism: Lerema accius; assembly: GCA_001278395.1. Taxonomy (NCBI): domain Eukaryota; kingdom Metazoa; phylum Arthropoda; class Insecta; order Lepidoptera; family Hesperiidae; genus Lerema; species Lerema accius. The sequence continues at coordinate 309,466 of LGAG01000585.1, forward strand.
ATAGGTGTTGAAAAAAATATGGTAATAAATTTTTTACCTTAGTAGAACAAATATGAACGATTTGGGACCTAGTATAAAAAAGAGTCAACTAGCCTATTACAGTAAAAACCGTCAACAGTAATTGTTTAACACCAACTGTCAGTGAACATTTTAAATTAAAGTGGAGAAATCTAAGAAAAGTGAAATCCAACTACACAGAGTATTTATTCTTTAACTTTAGTTTTACAACAATAAACAATAGACGAGCAGGGGCGTAATGTTGTGAACATTATGGTCCTCGCTGACCAGAAACATCTACAACAATTGTACCTAACTTTCCTGTTTTCCTTACACTTCGAAACCGTAACCAAACCACATTGAACATTCCTCCTTCGAATCTACATAGAAGATGGACAGAAACCAATACACGAGTAAACCCGGCTAACTGTGTGATACAACGTCAAGCAACCTTCCACACACGCTGCATTGCCTCATCAACTCACTATAACATACGTCAGAATTAACTCTTAAGTCCCGCTCACTCAAACAACTCAAATCTTCAACTCGCTCAATCATTACATTGCGCGTAATAAAGCTTCATGCTCGTAACTCGTCACTTCAAGAGGGGATGATCTCGGGGCTTATCCTCAGATACAGATAAACAAACGTAGAGGCGTAAGGCGCAGCACTGAAACAATGAAAGGTCATTCCTCGCGCGGTCGCTCATAAAGAAGAGTGGGGATCTATTTCACTCGGCTTCACTTCCAGAATACTAATCAGGTTTCCAGCTAAATTTATTCAGAAACACCAATGCGAGGTTTTATATTATTTATCGATAGAATATCCCATGATTCTATTACTACTGATATATTGGATTTAATAACAAAGTTTATAGGAATATTTTAAATACGATTGTAACTCTTTCTGTATATCTATCTGTCATGTTAGGCTAGGATAGTTAAAAGCCTGCTGAAAAATGAACAGTTTTTTTCCCAAAATGTAAGGCCAACTCACATTTGGCCGGTGTCTAGCTCTTCCTAACGTTCATCCTATATTTCATAAACTAAATTAACATATCGATAAATATAATATGTTTCAATATCATACGGACGACATCGCTGGTAAAAATTAAATTACAATTCTTACTGGCATTAAGTCTAAGCAAACTTTAAAAATTAACAATTTCCAAGGTAGACCTATGAAAAAAGTTGGAATAAATCTTTTTCAATTGTATGTTGTTTTTCGTATGTAAGTTGACTACAGTTTTAACCGCATACACAGTATATTATGCATCCGTTGAGAGATTTCTGTTAGCGGACATTATGAAACTTCGTTAGTTAGATTATAGTGCCCAAGAGGATAAAAATTGCTTCATCCCTACCCACAACGTTATACAAAATCTATACGCTTCAGAGATTTCACAAGAAAATAAGAAATTTACGTTCACAATATTCCATACAACTTAGGCATACTAAAATAAAAATGCAATTGAGAATGCATCCATCCGTATTTCATATGCAGGTTTTAAATTTAATATACGTTTATGAATATTAAACTGGCTATGGGTAGTACAACAAATCCCTGATCCGTGGAAAGTAAATATTGTTGAACACGAGATAAACGTAATTTTATTTGGTTCAACGTCCATTGAAAAGTAAAAAAAATATACTGTGTCTCATTTATGTCTGTATCAATTATTTCCTAAAACCTCAGTTCATTTTAACTCTATATACAAATCTAGCGTCCAATTTAAGTAACTAAAATTTTGACAGCGATTCGGGGCGAAACACGCACCATAAAAAGCCGCCCTAACAAGGCTACATTAAAAAAACACGATTTTCACGCCATATTCTTCATGTCAGAAGAAAATAACAAGTAATTAATTTCGAGTCGCGATGTCGAGCTGCCCGTGACCTTACTTAATCTTTTTGTCATGCGATATAACTCATGTTTACGAGAGATACCTTCTTTTTTGAAATTAGAATAGAAAACGAGCTCGCAGTGCCAACATCCCCTGCCGCCCATGGACATCTGTGATAAATTTCTAATAAGACTAGGAAGAACTGTTAGTTGGTTAGTAGATAATAGTAGTAGGCGTTTATGAGATTACTAAATAATTTGTTAGTGAAAAGAATGTGGAAGTTAGGATCGTTAGTGACCTACTACTACCTACGTCATATTATTAAAAACTAGCACTCTAGTTCGTTATCATAGGTATTCGTTCAATTCGATGTTATTCGAAAGCTCTGAGAGCAGATGTTCGACTTTTGTATGCTTGAGTGGCACTTAAGCCTTCAGCTCGTACCTACCTACACGACAATTTGTTTGGCGTTTAGGAGGGAACCGATCAATAATACACGCTTCGTAGTCAGCTAAAAACAAATCACATTTAACGATACACCAATAGGGCATTGCAAGGCAATTCGGTCGACTCAACTGCGAGTCTCCCGGGTAAACAGTATACCTAAACATACCTACAAATGTTTTTTCAGCTAAATTACACCTGACAAACGTAAACACGTAATCCATCTACATTTTTAATATGCTCCTCGTCGTATCATATTCTCCTTGTTTGTTTAGGTTAATGTATATTCTCTAATGGGGATGTGAGGGCCTTCGCTTTTACTATTCGTAAAAATATGTGTTTTAGAGGTCCGTGAATCTGATATAAACCAATTTTTTTTAACTAACATCATATATTTTAGTTACATTTTTTTTAGTTAGACGAGGAAGCAATGTTTCCTAAATTACGCTTTAACGTATTCCATAATATCGGCCTTATCGATTGTAATCCTGACATAATTGGAATGGTCGAGTTTCGACCACAAAGAGGCTCTTCTACTTTATATAAAGAACTGTTTCCATACTCATCATTGATTATGCAAATGATCCCATAGACATTCTAATAGCTAGTGGCACTTCCAAGTACCAGGGCAACATAAGAGTTACGGATAACAACGGGTGTTTCCATAATGATTATTTATCATTCCATCAAAATGGTTTCCTACTAATCATGTTTAGGTTTCCATTAGTGTGCGCTGGATTAAGCGACACTCACCGAACCTATTTTCCTATAACTATCGTAAAAACTTGCAACGGACGGCTGCCATAGTATAATTAAATTCTTCGTACCGATTTCCCTATCATCTCTTTTAAAGCGTAGTCCATTAATACAATATTATAAAAGGGTACTAGTAATTTTTTAAATAAAATCAAAAAACCTGACTGCTTAAAATTGGGAGGGTATAATAAAAATATATAGGCTACATCACTCCCATAATAGCGATGAATCCTATAAAGCTTCATGTAATGAAATTTACCAAGCCCTTTAGGCTATAAAGTGTACCAAAGAAATTGATAACCATACATAATGCAATACATACATACGCTCGAAAAACATTAGCTCTCTTTTAGCGCAATTGGATAAAAAATTTAATGTTTTTTTTAATGTTACAAAGCAACGTACTCGTATTTTTAAAAATACGAAATTATCAGTATACTTACATGAGGTTCCTCATTCAGCTTCCTATGGTGATCGTGACTGGGCTCCAACGATCGTTTGTGGACGTTATGATGAGATAATAAATAATATCCCTTCAGGGATCCAATCTGAAACAATGAAAGCGGAACGTTAAATATGAAATGTCGTAACGCGCGCCGCGTTAAGATTAACTGCTGCCCTTTTTACCCATAACGAAAAAGAAGCGGTCAAGTTCGTAAAGGACACACACTGCATACGGTCACGTAATTTATTATGACATTATTTTTCGGTGGGCACTTGGAATTTTTGTGTAGGCTTCTTTGAAATTCGTATTTTCTTACTGAATAAATACTGCATTTAAAAAAAAAAAACAAAGTGGCAATTTAACGTTGCATAGATGAGACAAGTCATAATTAACCATGAAAATTACACGTTGTCGGTCATTTAGAATTCTTAAAAAAGGGATCCAAATTAGAACCCCTACGTATTAATATAGGTATAGATTACATCAAGCTTTAAGAAAAATAATGTCACAATGTAAATGTTATGAAAAACTTAGTACAAGTTCGTTCCGCGCCGCGTCGCCCCGAGCGTTTTGCCCAAAAGTTTCAAAAACAAAACGGAACAAGAAGGTACAGTGGTATCGCGCTTAATTTTTCACATCCGCTATAATTTATTGCGGTTGGCGTAAGTTTCCCTAAATATAGCCCCTAGTTGGGGTGGCCAAATTGTATGGCGGAATTCCTTCACCAAGTTTTTATTTGATTTCACTTGTTTTCTCTCTTTCAGATGTTGTAACTAAGCAAACTGTATGAGATAGTTGCATTAGTTTGTGCGTATAGAAAAACTTCTATTGTACCTATAGAAGAAATAATGTGAGAAAATGGATTCAGAAAATTAATTTATTATGATAAAATTTTCAGATCGAAGGTCGTGAACATAACGGCATTGGTAGATACATGCAGAAATTATTAAAAAATCTGCATGAGCTTACTCTTGGAAAAACAGGTATAATCGGCCAAATTATCTAGTCCCATATTACTTTAGGACCCTAATATACACGCAGAAGACACTTTATCTATAGACATAGAGATATATCTGAAATATCCGTAATATCCGAGTACATAATCTAGGAGTGTGGATATCGTACCCCAGATTATATTACCTGGCGGTTCACGTGCCGCGAAGGATGGGGTGCGGTGGCGGTTCGTTTAACGTCTGACCTATTAACTAGCGGCTTTTGTTTAAACAACTTATATATCGTTTTAATACACTAACATATACCTAACTATAACTATCTTAATATATAAAAACTCAGCGTATGCGTGTTTGTGACTGAACTCCCCCTGAACGGTTTTGAATAAA
>LGAG01000585.1:314495-325163 GCA_001278395.1 Lerema accius
TTCAACAAGATTCACACAATGGACAAATAAAAGATATCCGACGTTGAAAGCAGTTAAGGCTGCCTTACATGACGTAACACTATAAAAGGATACCTTTAAAAGACGATACCGACAAAAGCCCCAAACAAAAGTGCCACTTTCCACCGTTCTATAGACAAAGCGTTGAATGAATGCGTATAATTAATCCGACCCATTGTGCACTTATCATTAGTTCTAACAAAGGATCGATTGATGGATGGTTTATTTGTTATAGGCATGGCGCGACCTAAAAATATTTTAGTAGGTATAATTAATTAAAAACTTTAAAGCCTGGATCCAAAGCTTTGTCTTTCAATTATATTAAAACATTAACAAGATAATCTTGGCTTGTATTGACGATTAGTACATATGGCGCAATGGTTACCACGTCGTACCGCCATTCAGTACGACCTGGGTTCATGATAGCTTTAAGCGCTCATAACAAAAAAGCTATTGACAGTTGAACGAACCGACAAATAAAGTCATCGTATAAGTGGTCTCTAACTTTAATTTGAGATACGGTACACTACTAACAATCATTAAAAAAATACAAAAAGCCCAATTGCTAAATTTTTTACTTAAAAAAACCTACATACATACTCACGAAAAACGTCTCCTCCCTCCTACGCGTCCTTACACTTAAATCAGATACAAAAACGAAGTATCGTTCCAATTGCAGTTATCCTACGAGTTATAACTATAACATAACATCAGTTAACATTTTAACGTGCGGGATAAACGTTTGTATTTGAGCTCGGTGGCCCGTTAACTAGGTATAGCCGGGATCAATGCACGCGCGATCCCCGGTGCAACGGCGGCTGCATTTCCATTTCGTAGTTAAACTAAACTGTTATACCGTATGTGCGTAGGTATTCAAATATTAGTGAGTCATAGGATTTAATCTGAGTTTAATCTGGGTTAATTCGAATAAATAATGATAATAATCTTTATTGTTTTGCTCTCATAAGGTGGTACAAATCGTAAATTAGTGTATTATACGAGTACCTATAAATAATCTTAAAACCTATGTAGTGAGAGCCCGGTGCCTGAATTAGGTATTTTTGTATTATATACCTAAATTTTAAGTGCGTTGACGAAAGGGTTAAACATGTTTTTTCTATACCTCTATGTATATTAATATGTGAATCATTCATTTTGGCCCTGGATATGAAGCCATAAACTTCAATAAGAAATATCTAAATTTACGAGTACTTGAAGAAATAAGACTAAACCCTCACTACCACATTGCGTTTGACCCATACACATCAGTGCGATGACCCCGTTGACATGATGACAGCAACATTGACGTGTGCCAGCCAGGACAGTCTTCGACAGAAATTGATGAAATCATTAAAATTAATATATACGAAGACAATTACACTGTAATAAACTAACAAATATAAAAAACGCGACAGTCAAACGACAGTTGAATTATACGCAGAAAACTAACAGTCATTCTCAATATGCTAGTAATCCATAACTTCTCGATAATTAAAATGAAAAAAAACTGTCATTAATTCGAAGTCTCCGTAAAGACAACTAGCAAACAAGTTGGATGGGAACAGAGGTCGACAGGTTCATATGGTATTCTCTCTTGTTGTCGTAATTACATTACTCAGAGTACCTTGACTGTGTCACTCCTCAAATATTCCAATTCGCGCACACGTGCTGTTTACTGCAGATAATTAACATTTAATTGGCGCAGCAGGTCTCCGTTTACCTTTACAAATGTAACGGAAATTAATTTTATAATAGTTACGTTTGTTCGCTGCGTTTTATGTTTAAATTTAAACCTAGCAAGTGCTCCAGTTTCATTGTTCAGGATAATTTTTTTTATGTATTAAAATAAGGTTATATCTTCACACTAGGTTTTTCTGTGTAATGGGTGCCATGAACAACACACACGCGTATATTGAGTACGTAAATATAAATCCATCATTCAAATTTTTGACACGTTGGGAATCGAACAATTCAGTGGCAGCTAGTATTATTTATAAATAACTGTTGTTACTTTTAATAACTTGTTTATAATGTACTTACTATGTATTAGTCCACATACTTACAGTCATGGAAAACCATGAAGCAGTCATTTCTATGAAGTAATTGGAAAAGACTTTCAACCTGAATTTATTGTTTACAGTACACATTATGACGCACAAAAGTACCTATATAAATATGTCATTGTGAATACTTAACATCTACAAACTACTGCGCTCTTTGAGACACCTTGTTGAGGTATTACGATTGAGGCAGGCCTCAACTAACCGAGAATATCAGCGCGTCAGTAGCCGACCTCAAACTGTAATGTAATACGTTTTGAGGTGTACTCTGTAATCAATCAACCGACGTAATCGCACACACAAATCCAACATTACAGTGACCACTGACGAGTCTGTGTAGGTATGTAATATAATCTGCTATACCTAGATATGTGTACCTATACTCATGTCCTAAGCCCAGGATTAGTAAGTACCTGCTTACTCTCGAACTAAGTCACAGGCTAAGTGTAGAAGTGGTTCTCGGTATAGAGAAACAAAAACAATCTAATTGGTTCGTTCTTTCTTTGTCAATGAATAATCTCTCCCAATCTTTTTTCATTCAAATGAATGAGTCGTAGAATTAGTAGTACTTTACTACTAATAAAATGCTTTGCTAATAACAAAGGGTCTATTCTCTACTATAAATATTCATACATCACACGGAAACCACTGGACCTATTTAGATGAACCTTGGAAAGCTTTTAGCTTATATGACAGGGCAGGTCCTAGGATACATTTTATCCCGGCAAACGGTTTCGTTCCCGCGGGATTGCAGACAATAGATTTACTGAAGCGAGGACAAGCTACTGATGAGGCAATAATATATTATGATTACGATTAGCCTAGTTGGTAGTGACCCTGACTGCGAAGCGAGGGGTCCCGGGTTCGGTTCCCCGGCGGGCAGATATTTATGTGACAGATAAATATTTGTTCTCGGGTCATAGGTGTTAGTGATGTATTATTTGGGTTGTCCATGCCACCCACGACACAGGGTATCCTACTTCGGTGTATGAGTGTGTTAGCATTTAATATTAAGATAATTGAGAACGATTACTTTCAAACCAGTACGCATTAGTGCCAAACAAACACTGTACTTTTATGAAACACACACACACACACACACACACACACACAGTTTCACACACATCGATCGCTCGACAGCCATTCCAATCACCGAGCGTGTCGCAAATGTTTAGCCGACCGCGGTCTGCCACACACCGCCAACCGACGGGTAACCGCCGACATAATATACGCATAAATAAAATCCTATGTTACCTGACATTCATATGCTAAATTAGCATTGTTAATTTGCTTTCATAGTTTGTGTTCGGAATTTAATTGTATAGGGAAAATATGGAATGAAAATTGTTTGCGAATTTTTACTTTCGATTTTTAACCAACACTTTTTATTAGAGTTCAGTAGTCAAATCGTGAGTCGATTGGACTGTCAGTAACTTAGTTGAAATTTTTTAAATCACAGCATAACAATAGATTAGATACTTATACTTCCCTACAATTTCACGACACTCTTAGCTCATTCGTTCCCTCAACATAAATCATACTGTAACCATAACCATATAATTATTCGTTAAAATAACCACGCGACCGGCACTACTCGTCAACCCAACAATACTTTGCCCGAAGGTTACCATTAGGTAGCATTACGAAACAACATTTAAATACATAATCGGCCATTGTTTCACGTTGAATTGTGAATAATGTCGTAACATACGTACATTGTTATATTAATTGAATTAGTTATTAATCGAATACGAAATTATTACGTGTAATGTGAATTTATGATGGGTATTTGACGTATGAATATGTTATTAAATCTAAATATTAATAAGCGAAAGAGTAGCTTTCGGTATCGTTTTAAGAATAATACAGAAACGTACGAATTTCAGATTTGAAAGGTTAGTTTACGTAGCTCAAAGCTAAAATTAACTTAAAATATGTCACAAATACATTTATATTTGAATTTAAAAAACGACCTCGTAGCCTAGTTGCTAGTGACGTGCCTGCGAAGCACAGTAAATACACCAGTATATTATCATAAAACATTATAATTACACACATTTAATCACTAAACCTGACAATAATTACTCAACTATCAACGGATTTTAATTGTTAACGAACTATTGTCCGCGCGGGAATTTGTTCAACTATCAAAGGGTTCAAATTTACAAATTTCCATCATGGATAGCGTAGTTGGAATTAGTTGACTCTGAAATTAATTTAGTGCCCTAATTGAAACCTTCGGCGCCTTAACTTTTAATCATCGCCCAATAAACCGGGCACACTGATTAATTGGGATTCGTTATATTAAATGAAAATCTATTGCTTCCGTTGCTTACGGGTGAAACTTTGAAATGGATATTTGGATTTGGAAAATATATCTTTTAAAAGCTATCTGGGATCATAGATAACAACCATTAACTCTGTTTGCTATGGGTATTAATAACAGATCCTGTTATATTATTGCTTATGTAAGCATTACAGACTAATCTTTTTGTTTCAGATCACCTTATGATGAGAATTTTTCATTGCCTATTGAGGTCCCCTACACAAACTACACAAGTTTATAAGGTCCAAAGATTGTTCACAATTTAACAGAAAAAATACTATAAACTATGCATAGAATGGGCGTTAAGAACTACATGTAAGTTTAAATTTAATCTAAAAGTTCATTCATCTATGTAGTTATCAGTGTTTTCAAGCTGTTAAAGTTAAAAAGTTCACTTATGTAACAACGTACCGTGTACGTTAAGTTAGCTACATGAACCAGATTATGCTATACAAAGAAAACTATTCTTAGAGCGGGCACTGAATAAATATTTTCTTACAGAATAGCAAAAAGCAACGTCAGCCGTTTATTCAAACTGTTTAGAATGCAAGCATGGAAAAAGGAAAAATAAAATCCAGCTAGACGTTCACCGTTCCTTAAGCTCCGTGCAGGTACATTGCACCTTATCGCATATGCAGAATATTGTTGCATGGTGCATCGCTTGCATCTTAAACTTTATCAAGACTCGGCTCTTTGCATCTCGCATGCTAATTAATGCATTTTGTAATTAAGTTGTACGTTATGTTGACGCTTCTTTTTTCAAGTGGAACACTTAATTAACATAGTAATTGGTGCGACGTGCTAGAGTCGTAATTTAATTAATGAAAAAGCATTTCCGATATTGGTTAAGGGCGATTGGACGTAAAACTGTAATTTTTGAACAAAGAAAGTACAGGAGAGCTACAAATTATTCCTCCAAATTTTTCATGTCACATGCAAAATAATTTGCTTTGAACGATTGAAAGATAGTATTGATTGATACAGACATATTTTCACATACCGTCACCTTCATAAACATATAAGTAGCATTCGAATGTTGTATGTAAAAATCTAAATATTAATATTTTATATTCGCATTTGTTCACAAACCTGATAAGTTCAATTTATTGGAAAACTTTCAGATTACTTTGGATAAAATATTATTATTATTAAACAGGAAAATTACTTCAAAAAGGGCCCCAAGAGACATACACGAACAGAATCTGCAAGAACAACTAAGTCAGGGTACCTACGTATTGGATATCCATAATAACGCCGAGAAGTTTCTACGTAAGTATAGTGACATCCAGCGAAAATTATTACCCGGTCGCCTTACAAATTATCCGGGCCCCCGCGGACCGGCCGGGTAACTCGGTTACAATAACTCGAGCCGGTTAATTTACGACGCACCCTACAAATTAATATCTCTCTGATTTGGAACCCTTGTCAGCGGCGACGCGCTCCCTAGGCGCGGGCGACACGCGACTACAAGAGTCGCCATCTTTAAATGACGTCTCCTTGTGTATCCCACATGGTGTATAATTACAAGAATAAATAAATAATTTATCCAGGACATTACAAACAACGGTCATTGCGGTATAAGGGCCGTCAATACAAGGTGTGTCATTATAATACTGAGCAATTCAAAACGACAAGCTACGTGAGAATTGCTGTAGCTATTTAGTGTAATCCTTTGTCGCTAATTCTAGTCGCTAAGTTCGTTCATGAAGTTTCAATTTGAAGAAGATATATTGTGTAATACGAATGAAAAACATGCCTATAAGACATCTGTAGGTACAGTTGTGTAATTATTCTAAGGTACAGTTGAGATCTTGGTTCATATAATTATTAAAGATGGGTGAATTTTACGAATCCGCATTTCTCCAGCCAAAGATATTCTGAATTGATTGATTACTATGACGTAATTGCAGTATCAATCAAAAACAAATTCAAATTGTCAAATTGCTTTTAAAATAACCACACGTTTTACGTGAGGTTCACCAAATTCAAAATTGCAGTGAAACCAAAAGTTCTCTATACCTGCAGTGATTATTTCAAGAATTTCTATGATTCTAAAACAATATCACTAAACCTTCAACCCTTGCTCATAGTTACTTGGCGGGACTCTAAGGATTTGGCCATATAACGATATTAACGATAAAATACAAACAAATATTCCATACAAAGGTAATAAGGACACGAGAGAAGTCCTTCGGGACTCAAGGACGAACTAGATCCATATATTCCTTCGTCACGAGAAAATCCCTTGTCAATTTGACATCGCCAAGTTATAAATGCAAAATCGTGAGGGATTTGAAACTATTTTGACAGGTAATAAGCATCATGTTAAACTTTTTGGTTTGCGAGCAATTTTGATCTTGATTTGATTTTGACTTTTCATTTACGGTTTCATTTTATTGTTTTAATAGCCAAATTCATCTTTTTCTATGCACGATACACAAAAAGAAAAATAAAAAAGGCATCAGGCATTCTCGTCTAAAAAAAATTGCGCGGCCTATATAGACCTTAAACTAATTCTATGAATTTAACATTGTAACTACGTCATTTGAGAACATATAAATTAAAAGCAGTTACAGGGTTAAGTCCATACATATTTATTAAATTCTTAGTAGGGCCTAGGTATTAGAAATAATCCTATGTCTACCGCGCAGTTTTTTTTTAGACCAACAATGTATGGAAATTGCCTGATGTCCTTAATATAAATTGGAGAACTAACAAGATTAAGCAATAAAATCAAAACATGACGTCCATTTGTCGTACTACATACGTGATGATGAGTGCTAATGGACATTGCTAAGCCCTAATTAGTTAGAAGTGTGACCTGTTGTGACGTTGATTGACATCGAGTGCCGATTAGAGGGGATTAAATTTGAACTCCAATGGGAAAATTCAGCGTCTAGTGCTCGCGTTCACTCGCACGATATACTTACGAATTATTGGCTGTGAATTCATTTTCGAGTAATATATTTATGGGAACGTGTACTTCTACAAAATGCTACGATTATCCGGTGTTCAAAATTCGAATAATTTACCGTCATCAGGTCCAAGGAACAACACAGTGACTGCTATTTGGAGAATTGCAACTGTGAGACTGATTTATTATAACAATAAAAAAGTTTCTATGAGTATAGTCGTTAGACGAAGACTGGTCGGTTATTTAGGCAATAACCATAAGCATAATATTTATTTAGCCGTATTATAAGTTACCGCGGTGTGGTGTGTAACCTACCGCGCCCAAAAATAAACAGTAATCAACAAAATTCCTAACGTAGCGAACGCGACACATCTATTTATCCGCACAAACATGAGCTACTAAACTGCAACCCTACCCACATATTAATTTAACTTGACAAAACGTCCACAAAAGCGGGTAAAATTGCACAGAAATAACACCGTGGCATTATTCTCCGGCGAGATTAATGTGTGCAGATCTCTCGCCTTGACATATAAGAGTATAAAGGGATTTTAAACGTAGAGAAAGCAAAGCTTGCGGTGTGGAACTGTGAATGTGTGCGGTGAAGTCAATCAGTACAAAGTAATGGATACGCGGCAGTCTTACCGTATGGATTACTTAGTGATATAGATAGCTAAATCAGATCAGGTCACCAGAGGACAAATTAGTGTTTGCAACGATACCTCATTTGTCAAATTACGTTAATTAGTGTAGAAGATAGAAGGAAAGAGATACGTGCAATCGACCTTAAGTTAAAGAAAGCTGTCTCCTATCAGAAAATTTGTCGTTATAATGTCGTGAAAGCAGCAAGTGTGGAAGCCAACCTAACGTATTGTATTCAAAATCAACGAAAATGCGAGCACAGAGTAGATTCATTTAACATGGAGATGCTATTCACCGGTACGCTCGCTAACCTTTAAGAAACTCAGAATGAGAATAAGAACACATTAGTCTGTGTTAATGTGTGTAAATGTGTGAATATCCGTCGCCCTGAATGTCGCGCTTGAGCGACGTCACAAATTATACCACACACAATGTGTAGTGTACCTAAATGTAAATGGATTTAAATCTTGAATTATCCCGCGAAACAGCCAAAGACAAAGGTTAAGATTTAGGCTAATGTAGTTTAATAATTTATGTTTTGACTGCTTTAGTGAACTTACTGCAATGAATAACAATATTTTTAATTTAAACAACAACAACATTTATGTCGTCTAAATTTATCAAACGAGACAAATATAAAATTTTTGTAACGTCTGAAATTAATGACCAATCACTTATTAAATATAAAAAATATAGTCTTAAAGAAAAAAAAACTGACTTCAAAAGTAAACTAAAAAATATAAAAAAAAAAATTATGTTAAAATCCAAATTATTAAATACGTATTTTATCAATTCGAAGTCACGCGTTTTCTTGATAGATACTTCCTCTATCTCTACGCGTTTCTATAGAGTTCTCGGCGCGATTTCGTAGATAGTTATCGTATGAAGCGACACAAACGCAAATGGAACGCACTTTTGTATCCATAAAAACGCGCATCGTCACTGCGTTAAAAACGTCCTGTGTAGTGGCTCGAGACGTCTCTATTTTCGCGGAAGTCTAAAAATGAAAGGAAGTCAAGTCAGGTCAGGTATTGTAAATACGCTTTAGAACAATCTCACCTGCCAGTTGCAGCAAAGAAGCTGCCAATAAATGAAATGTATTTCAGAGCAATCCGACGTTTTATCCGACGCGGAAAATGCGAATCGTATCGACCTCACTGCTCGTTTTTAAAAATGCGATCCCGGTTTAAACTCACTCCAGCAAAATGTACTTGTTTTGCGATTCTGAAATGTTTGGGAAAATGTCCGTTTTATATACAGATTTTCGAAATTTGTTTATTTTAAAATGAAAAATGGTTTGTGGATAAGAAAGAAGCTACAAAGCCAGTTATGAAAAAAATTAAAGTATTCTTTCGTTACAACCGAATTGGTGAAAAACTGGAACGGAGAAAATTGTGTAGTCTAGACCCTATCTAGCCTACCCTTTATTAATTTGATATTTACAGGTCTAGACAGTATTAACAACACCTGTGACGCTGAAATGCTACCTTGTAAAGTTAAATAAGTAATAAATCAAATAATTACTAAATAGGGTACATCGCAATGAGAGGGTTACGGACTTTCTTGAGACAATATAAAGGTCATTCCACACCTAGCATTATAATGTAACAGTTTACAATCTATCAATATATCTGGCGACGGAGAATCAAGCGTTACACCAACGAGTTTTCTTACCAAAAGCTTGCACGTGTAATGTTACGGCCCTGATTCAAACATTCGAAGCGACCACGTTCATACCCTGATTAATCTGGTAATATATTTGTAACATTGAAATGTCGTATCTGGAGTTGATTTATTGCTTTACTGGCGAGTATGCTCTTTGTTGAGGTCACGAACTGAAACAAAATCAGTATCTACCTACTATATTTTACAATCAGTACCTTTTCATATGCAATACACCATAAAATAATGGAAACCATCGAATCGATGGCATCGATGTTGCCTTCACAAAATGAAGTTGGATTTAAATTTCCGCCACAGAGTTCCCTTTGTGTTTGTTGAAATGGAAAATATGAGATGTGCATTTTTTCGAATTGACGGATTCAATTTTATTGTTTGTCCAATAAAAACGCAACATCGGGCTTTAACAAAGTTATTTCCGCTATTGTGATATAATACATGGACACGTGTATTACATACAGTTAAAATTAAATTATTTGACATTGAGAAAATTGTATTTTAAACTTTTTAGGGTACCATATCGAACAGCTCTCAAAGTCCGTTAAATCCGTATGAATACGAGGCTTTCGGTATTCTTAGAATTGAAGTCTACAAGTAGATATTTTTTTAAGCAAAGAGGATTTTATATATTCAAAAAACTTAGTATGAATGCCAATTGTTCGACTTCTAAGAATACACGCTGAGCAGTGGTAGTTCCTAGTATTAGCTCTTTATAAAACGCTCTGAAAACTTCTACTTAAGAATATTATTGAATATTAAAATTCCGAACTGATATTTTTTCTGCAAAATATTCTATCTCTTTTCGTTTCATTGATCCCTTAGTTTTCAACATCAGGCACTCCCGACCTTCAATATTCATTAACTTTAGTAAATACTCATCTTATTGAACATCGCTCGCTATGAGACGGCTTAAAAATTACTAACGGCCTTATTACAGAACGCGGTCTTAAAGTAGGTTTAAACCAGGGCGAAGAAGTCTAGGTTTAATTTTAGTGCCAAAGTTTAAACCTGAGTTTATTACAAAACGT
>LGAG01000585.1:331859-374254 GCA_001278395.1 Lerema accius
CCCTAGGATCTTACTCTACTAACATTAGGCCTCGTAACTACATCACTATGCACTTTACACGGGTCACTTAATACTTCTACAGGAGTTTATAGGCAATACCTACTAACCTCACATATTTAGGTCTATTGTAGGTGTCATTATATCCTATATTTATAACCTTAAATATGTAGTTCGGTCCGTGCATTGGTCCCCCAACCAATATACGGCTGGGCGGATTTTAATAGATATCAGTTACTAGATCGCTTTGACGATTAATCAAATTAGAAGTCGACGACTTAACGTGCTCTCCGAAGCACGGAAGCGCTCATGAATTTTTTCCACTGGCAGTCACCCATCCACTTACTGACCGCGTCCGCTGTTGCTTAACTTCGCCGATCACTTATTATCGACGCAAGCCGCCGAGGTATAAGCACAACAAATCTCATTATTAATCGACGCTTCGATTCACATTTGTTCGATTTTCAAAAACAGAATCCCCAACCGTCAAAATCTCCCCAGTTGACCGTTAGCAACAACGGAATCAGCCTCCGACGTGAGCACGTCAGTCACTGTAAATATCGATTAGGTTTGTCGTCACGTCCGTCATCGGCGTTTACCGTTAACGCGGGCACGGGCGGCTGATTGGCCTCTCATTTGGGCCGATTGTGCCTCACGAATACATAATTCGTGTACGCGATGTCGGCGCCCATTAAGATAATCCACCGCACGCCTTCTGTAGACCGTATACGGGCCTGTCATTGATTGGTAAACGCCCAAATTGGCGATTCGAGTGCGGCGTTACAGCACTGTGATCGTCTTTGTTAAGCTCTGTACTCACGTTGGTGCAAATTGCTACTTAATGTTTGCGATGTGTTCGTTAGTGCGGAATAAACTATGACTACCTATACTTGCGGATTGTGTGTCTATTTTGTTGCTATGGGGCCATTTACGTACGTAATCAATAGTTTAACTTAGTGTTTGCCACATTTTTCTTGACGAGTATTACGCGGGACATTCGGCAAACTTCAAAAGCATTAAGGATCCACGTGGCGTCATCTCTAATCCAGAAGCGATGATTAATAACAACATTTAGAGCGCTGTTGTATTAAGTAAGCACCTACTTAGCTAAGCGAACATTTCCACTGTCCGCCGGGTCCATCCCCAACAATAACTACGCGTCATTATTATTCGAGAACAAGGCACCGTCGGATAATGAATATTCCACTCTTAATGGACCTGTACTTTCTTTCATTAAAACTTACATAATGCGCCCGGCTTCGCTTGTGAATAATAACAATGGAGGAATATGAATGAAGTGGCGACTTGCTTTCGTCTATCGCTGTATACGCTGACCGCTCGGCTGTTATCAAACTCATTTAACAACTAATCAATCACCGATTTATATATGTACCTGCCAATTAATAACCAACTGACAGGCTATACACAGCCTTCCTAAGTAGACCTCAGATAGATAAGATAAGATAAGAAGTAGAAAACAGATGAACACTTCTAATTTTGTACATACGCTCGTACTGATTAAATCGTTACCCGATGGAGTCAGGTAAAAATTATACCAATCTTGAATTTTTTTATATTACTCGTAAGAAAGTAAAAACTACGTTGCAACTACTAGGAAAATATGAAATCTAACTAGTGAATGTCCGCAACCTCTTATAAACTTTAAACTACCAAAGCAGCGGTTATAAAGACAAAATGTAAATGACCTATTTAAAATTGAAACGTAACTTATAAAAGTAGGTACTCGTACCACGCTATCTAAATGGGCCAATGTAAAATTTCCGCTAAATGCTAATAAGGTACTAGAATTAAAATTTGCACAACCCATAATTTATACAACTTATAGTAGCTTAGTATCGGCCGCATCTGCATAAATAAGGGGCCTTATACCGGCCTGAGAGAATGTCTTGCGATTTCGTCACACTACCATATGACGAGGTGGCCGAGTGGTTAAGGCGTTGGACTGCTAATCCAATGTGCTCTGCACGCGTGGGTTCGAATCCCATCCTCGTCGATAATTTTTTGTCGAATCCTTTCTGAAGACATTTTTTATTTGTTTGTTCTTTTATATTTTGTTTCGAGTATTTATTTCATTATTATAAAAAAAATGTTTTCAGTTAATTAAACTATGTTAAGCGTTATAACAATTTATTCCACCATAATTATAACTATATAATGAATCAAACTATACCTATGACTAATTGGTAATTAATGTTTATTTAATAGTTGACATTTTCACCAAATTACAATTTAAGTGCGCCTTCAAATTATATGGTATCAAAGTAAAAGATATATTCGCCTGAACTTTACCATTTTACCTTTGAGTAAACCAAAGGTCGTATATAAAATATTCAATCTTATAATAATATCGCGTAGGAAACTTCTTAACTCTATTTTCTTTTTTTACTAAAAATCTTACTGAAATATGGATATTTAAAAATATTAAGTTATTTTAGTTGGCGCAAAATAAATGAAGAACCTTTTTATATTCACGGCCAATGTTTTTTTTTTGAAGTACTACGATAATACATATCACTTGTTACTAATAAATAATTTGTAGTTTAAATAATACCTGATTGAATTAAAACTATCACCGATTATGTGGGAGTCTTTAAGAAATTATGTAACCCTTAACCTGACTTGCACTTGACAATATTTTATTTTTATATTTTTAATAGACGTTATTTCATGTAAAAAAAATTCAACCTATTCATGTCACAAAAAATACACACATACAGCGTATTAAATCCGTAAAAACATTTCAAAGGAACTGAAGGAAAACGGAACGGTAATAGCATTGAGAGATCAGAGAACAGGCGAAAATGGTTTCTCCGCACGATAAGCGCCACGGTTATGCATCATTGTTCCTTATTACATGAATTATTCCCAACAAAAAGATTCGTACAAAGGAGGCCGATAAACATCGTGGCTGTCAAATTCACTCGGAATACTAAATCGACGCGTTTCCAACGCCTTGTCCCCTGTAGCCGAGGGCGAGTTATAAACGGGCGTTTGTTTGCCGCCAAAAACCGTCACATATGACGTTTTTAACGCCGACGACGCGGGTTTTTTGATGTCACGCCTTTACCCGCTACTTTCTGCGCATTTGTATCGTATATAAAGCGAGTAAATGATGTACAAAGGGCACGATGCGTTGATAGACATAAGCGTAGGTATTACGAAACTAGATTTAAACATTAATGCGTGAGTTGGTATGAGAGGGAATAGAGGTGATAGATGGAAAATGAGTGAATGGTGGAATTAACGATCCTTTACGTAAGGACTTAAGGACCATTGCCTCATCAGATTTAATAAATTAAATAAAGCGAGTGATTGTTACAGCTATACTCATTACAATGCGCGTTAGTAAGAAGTTAGTTACTGAGAGTTAAGAAGAAAAGACCCACATTATATATTTCAATATATTAGCAACCTTCCAAACAACGAACAAAATACGAAGATCGAAACACACAACTGTAATCAAAACCTCCGTACTCAACGTAAAGTTGTAACCGTTCATTCGAACGCCAACCGATGCAGTTTCAACGCATCAAACGGCACAATAACAGGGGACCAATAAGAAGTTATCACAACGACGTCCGTACGGCACTCTCCGGCTTAGCGAAAGCACGCAGTATTGTCATAACAATAAAATAATATCGGACGCCCGTTTGGCGCACCGCCGGTTGCCGCTCAGCTCGGCGTCTGCTCGGAAATGGCTTTGTTTCCTCCGAGTGAGCTACCGACGCGCGCCCATCCGGCGGGAAATAAAATAAATGAATATCACATTATGGGGGGCCCCCAAGTAAAAATAAGCCCCTCAGATGTTAGACGCAAACTGTGTTAAAGCGCTGTCTGGTGAAATTAAATTTGGCAAATTTCTCTCCCCCTGCGTTTCATACCTCCACCTCGTCGCAATCGTGCATCGTAATGACTCGCGCTATTTATTCACCTGTATTACACGCAGCGCCTGATAAAAGAGACGATCAGTAGCTTAGATTCTTCCTGTTACTACCACATAAAGCGGTAAAGTTCATGTAACCATAATATAGGTAACAGACTGAGACCGAAAATGGATCGTATAAAAATCCCTCTTAGTCCACTTTCGTACCATAACAATATAGAAGAACACAACAGATGTCTTCGGTCTTTGTCTGTCATGAAGATTATCAAAAAATAGAATAATTGAAAAGCCATTCAAGAAGGAAATAGGCACGAAGGAAAGTCACTGTGTTGATTAATTTGCTTGACTTATATTTAGCAACAAGACTTCATCAACAAATTCTGAAATGCTGATCACCTAACACATTCATGGAATCAAAAGGCCATAACTCGAGTATCGCTTATCTCCGTCAGTTAAGCCTATATTAAACTAAATGGCTTCGGAAGACTCAGTGAAAGCGCAGAATCTTTTATGTTTACGACGTTTTACTTTATATTTTCAAAGGGGATTAAGATAATCATTCGGTACTTTGAGTTGCTCAGTTACGACTTACGAGATTCCACGGCTTAGTGCGATGCCACCGTCTTCACGTGCCGCTATGAATAGGTAATACTGTTGTTTATTGTATAGGCTTGTTACAAAGGCTCTTTAAAATTCAAATTTAATGCCTTGTTACGTCATATTTTAATTATTAACTCGCCCCGTTTTCGAGAAACCAATCCTGGATTATAGGCTTTTTAGCTTTTGTTCGGGTTTTGCTAAAAGAATTAATATTGTGCTGCGATATTTAGATTTTTTAAATTTTTTGATAGTCTATGAGGGAAATCATTTCGGTTGAAAGAAAATCGAAATCTTAATTGTAATATGTTCGGCAATTTTTAATGACATAACACCAAGGGCGTCTACTATTTTTTCGAAGATGACAAAACGGAAAAACCAACAAACAAGCAGTCATGCTAACCAATAAAAATCCTCTTCAAAACGTAGTGTTGTATTGATGGACCTAAAAATAGCTATAGACAATATTTTATAGCTATACAAAAACCCAACATACACGTGAAAATAAATTAGAGCACAAAACCCGAAAATGCTAACCAGCGAAATATCAACTTGACAAAACATGTCTATTGCGCAGGTTTTTTTACATAAAACGGGAGCAACAAATAAAACGGTGATTTTTAGGCGCGGGAAAGTTTTATGACATCGCTGTTACACGGGGAATTGAGAGATAAGCGTAAATTTACGGCTTTACGAGGCGTGGCTTATCTAGTGAGCGTAATATGGACGGCCGCTTGGTTGAGTGGACGCGCGGCGCTCCACCCGACACCCGACGCATTCGCACCGGTGTTTTTAAAATGACAAACGCGTGGTTCATTCACGACGTGTTTGGACACGTTACGGGTTAACGATTGATTTAAAGTTTGCAATGTAAACATTCCAATATAATGTAGTGACTTGATCTTTAAGCATGTTAATTGTTTTTTAAGTTAATTTGATTATTTATCTAGAAACTAGTTTGTGGGCTTAAGTGGACTTACAAGGCATTTTAAAGGCAAGTGTCCAATGGCAAAACCTACAGGCAACAAAAGGCACAATCAACGGATTTAATATCAATACCATTCAACGAAGGCTTCAAAGTTTAAAAATAAAAAATATATATAAACAAAACACTACACCACAATCTGCTCGAGCTTTCGAGATTTTTTGTACCCTACACATTTTTATCAGTATTTTTTTTCGAATGTTCGATGAAAAGCGGTGTAGCGATCCTACCATGATTGCTACATATCGGAGAATGAAGGCAGTTCATCTACTGCGTACATTTGTAATGTTTTAGTTAGAAAAACACTGATACTTTTCAGCGGTACTGATATTTACGTTGCCCTGCCCGCCCGCCACGTTCGTTTGTTGCCGTGCGTTGATGAATATTCAGAATTCCGGCATTCATATGTATGCGTTAAAAAAATGTAAGGCACCTGGAAACTTACGTAAATAGAGGTATAATACGGGTTTTTAGAGGGTTTAATTTACATTACATTTTTTTAGCACGCTTTACCAACTTTAATTTCGTTTTTGAAGGTTCACGTTCAGTTTTAGTTATTTTCTTAATTATTGTAATTACTTTTTTGCAAAATAGTTCTACTCAAAACATTTTAGTTTTATTAAAAACCTGTATAAATTGTAAAAATATTGGTGTTTTTTTAGGTTTAGTAATCTACATTCAAGAATTAAGTTAAAAAGCAACACAGAAAATGGTTAAGAATAACTGTTCAAATATTTTAAGTGTAAGTAAAAGCTTGTGATCTTAAGCGGGTCTTTAATGGGCCGTTAAAGTCATTCAAAAAAGTTTAAGGCTAAGGCCACACGGTGCGGTGCGGCTCCGGCGCGGCGCCTGAGCGGTGCCGCAATGGATTCCTGCATATATAAATGGGTGGTATGCCACACGGCGCATCCGGCACCGCTCCGGCGCCGCACCGCAGTCGCGCCGGACAACAGCGCGCGGCAGGCGAGGTGGGGAGAGGAGCAAGCAGTACGGTGCCGCAGCGGCGCCGCTCAGTTGTTTATACGTCATAGGAGAGAGAGCATGCCCGTTGATTATTAATTACGTATGTACTATCGAACAAATTGATTCAGTCAACGCTTGGTGCCGTAGCGGCGCCGTAAGAACATTGCGACGCCGCACTACTCGTGTGGCCGCCAGTGCGGTGCAGAGTAATGCGGTGCGGCACGATGCCGCACCGTGTGGCTCGGCCGTAACACATTACCGTCACGTCACAAACCGTCACGTCACGTGACAATCCGTGACCACATTAATTAACAATGAAACGAAACGCCATACAAAAGTAGGACTAACCCTATTTAATGATACTCTAACCGCCATTAGCGTGATAATTAACGCGGGCACATGAAAAAATTACCGCGTTCCGGCTGTAATTTGTGTCATTGTGTTATCTGCACTGTGGTTAAATGATAGATTACATCAATTAAAGTTTAGAATTGACCGATTAAGTTGGTCACGGATATGAGTGTAAGGCATGCAAGACTTTTACCACTGTTAAAAATTATTGTTAAATCTATTGTAAGTTTAACGTAATTACGTAACACTAGTTTTTACCCGATTGCACCGAGTGGAGTGTATTGACACCTCTCGTCGTTTAGGTTCTAGAGCGCCCTAAAGAAATTTACATACCGACATACATACGCCGGGAAAAATTTATCTTCTTCAGGTAATAAGTATAATATAGCACAAGCAAATTCTTACCTACTAACTTTTAAAATGTATTTCTTACGTCTAACTCATATGACTCTTTACTTTCATATCGATAAAAATACATGTACCTATATTGTATGCTCAGAGGCGTAGGGCCGCCCCGTAAAGCTAACACCATCTTCACAATATATTATGTTATGAGCACGGTACACATGTTTGACCCTCTTAACGTGTTTGCTGTTGGGGCGAGGGTACGAGTGGAGTTTTTCGGTAAACCATTACCTACTTGAAAAGGGCGAAAATGTATGGGAATGTAGGTTGAGACCTATAAAAGGCGTTTGTTAGAACATTTCAAGGCGAGCGTTTTATCTATTAATACGAGAAGAATTCTAGTTTCGAGCATATTTTTAGAATAATACAGGTTTTGTGTTGTTAAGTTTATAATAAAGAAAAAGTGGAGGCAGCTATATTTGAGGCAAAATACGTTGTGTAAGCACACTTTAGAAAATTAATATAATATTATGAGTTAATGAAAAGCAAGTATGAAAATTGATATACAATTTTAACTCATTTCATTATTCTATCAACGTTGAAGTTACCATTGTGTTCACAGCTTACTGGTTAGAAATATAAAAATACTAGTTTACAATGCAACTTATAAAAACTGTGCACTTTTCTCGCTACAATGGCGGCAACGCTGGCGACTCCGAGCCGTTGACTCCATCTCCGGCCATTAAGATAATGAAAAGTATGAAAACTCGAATGGAATATCTTTATTTATGCAAATAAATATAATGGCAACGGATCTGCCAACCTTTAACAATTAGCTCGAGAGTTACCGGTTGTTGTTCTCCCAGAGGTTTTACTGAATAAACACTGGTTTAAATAATGAAAAATATTACAATGCTATAGTGCCTACCTAGTGCAGCTTTCGACTGATATTGTAGAGCTATAAATACTATTATTTTAAGCAAAGTTTGACAAGTGACCGAATCGGTTGGTTAGTTATACGAATTTTTAGACGTTTTTCATGTATTGGATTCGGATACATAAATTTATAAAAAAAGTCGTTTAGAGCTCATTTTTGTCTTTTTCATATCTCATACTTGATTTTACTTCAAAATAAGTAAAAATACCTCCTCCACCTCTAATCTTAAGTAACTACATCCCACGATATTTTAAACTACCTTCAAATATACAGATAAATCGATAGATAGATAGATAGATAGTCGATTCCCGGACAATATGTGCGTCAATAAATCTAACACGATCCCTTAAACACATCCCGGGATATATCGATGCGTGCGTAACTGGTTGAATCGTTGGATATAACTTATTCAGTGGGACACGCGAGTGGCGGCGTGCGAATAAGCAGGTGCTTCTGTCGATAGCTGAATGTACATGACAGTACGAGTGAGCCCGGTGAGGTAAATTATACCGAATATCGAAATACGGTACTCTTCATGTATATGCAGTAATCCAAATTATATTCGGAGGCTATATGGCTCCTTATGATGTATTTTTTACGCCCTTATAGCGCAGTGGATACCATCCTGCACGGCTGTTCAATGCGTTCGATTCCGATAAACGGAAATTTGGATGATGAGGTCAAATTTCAGTAAGCTCAGTCTTTTTTTTTTCAATTTTTGTGTACATTGTAAAGGAGAAATTCGAAAAACAGGCCATCGTTGCGTATGAAAAGTTTATGCATTAAAAATCATCTTTTTAAATTACAGTGTCTTACATATAATTACTTCGTTGGATCTGACGTGGGAGTTAAAAGTTGTGTATTGACCGAATAAATAAATAAAGCAAGAAAGATGGTGAACATCTTATGTACAACTATAAATCATTATTATTCTACACTACAACTTCCTTCTCTTAAAACAATTTATTAATCAAAACTTTTATATTTTTTAAAAGACCTGCATCAAAAAATCGTATACGACACTACCGATACTACTACTATCGATACCCAGTAGTTTAAAAACTTAAAGCCATTAAACACAGAGCCCCGGGAAGCCGATAAGCTCGTTTCGTGACTCGTTAAATCGTCACGAGATAAGAGTTCAATACATCTGGTTAGAGCGTAATCCATTCCGGACCGAAAGACAATACATTTGTAGGGTCGCCTTTCACGTACAGATCTATTTTTGGCTATAGATGGTGTTCTAAGTACAAATAGCCTAACTAATTCATATATTTTCATACCTCGAAAAAAAATTTTTTTTTTTTATATTGCATCTATACTTGTTCGATAACGCAAGATTAGACGCCAGTTGGTATCTATTTTAAAGTAACAGTCCTAAATAATCAGTTCCATACTTTTGCTTACGTATGTATGTCCTTCTTGCCCTCTTGAATTGCCCCTTAAGCATATTTTCTCTATAATATTTTCTTTATAATATTTTTTCAGTAAAGTGTACGAGGGCACACGCTCGTGTTTCAGCCCCAGCCAGAAAGCTCTTACATAATCATCACAAAACATAATCCGATGCAAATAACTCCCGTTAAAACCCGCGCCACGTACACAGTGAACGTTCGCAATAAAATATTTTTAACGAACCTTTTCCGCGTCCTTAGCTCACACAAGGCACATTAAGGTACCGGGCGCGGTCGTATTCCGGTCGGCAGCGGCACCCATCCCCGAGGAAATGCCTGGCCTTCCTTCCGTCCCGCGCCCGCCTTCATTATCACTTTATTACGCACAATGAAAATCATATTTACCCAACACGAGACATAATAAACACATGCGCTTGAAGAATGGCGGGTACATCCCCCTCATATGAATTTCCCTCACACCGGCGAGCATCTGCTATATTTGCGCCTTATTACGAACACAAAGAATCCGAAAAGTTTATTCGCGTCTCGCGTCTATTGCCACGCGTTGACACATTCGTGCATTATGTTATCCCGGCGGGGGCGGCGCATTTTTCATACCGAGATCCGTATAGAACGAACGCTGGGAGCACCTGTCGCCTTTCACCGAGCAATATTACATTACGTCTCTCAAAGGGTTTCTCGGTGAGGCGTCTGGCGTCCGCAAACGAATCTATCGCACTTTGCCGTCGCCCTGTCATGCCGTATGCCGACGGCTGGTGACGGCGCCGTCTTCATACATATTTGACCTGAATTTCCCACGTGTACGGAGATTGCTGAAATAGGTACAAATTTTGCTGTTGCTTCCAACCATGGAAAATCACCACTCTGAATCGGACCTCTACTCAATTGTAGGTTATTTTAAAACATTGAAAAATTCACATGAAAGTGTTCGAATGTACAAGCTGCTATTTTTTTTTCAATGGCAAATTCTACGAAGGTGAAGTCTTATAGCATTAATACCGCAATATGGGCGCGATGCAATGACCCGCCAACATCGGTTACCGCAGCTAAACGCTCGGGCAAATGAATGGTTCCGATGAAAATAATAACACGATAAAAACGTGATTTTCTTCGCGAATGTGTTTCCTTTTAAATTTTACTTTTCATAAGCGGCACCGCCGACTGCAGCGCCCCTACCGTAATTATCGGCAACCAGCCGTCGCAGAATGCAACTATAAATTAAATCCGCGCTGTTTCTTTATTGCCCCATAATGGGTAGTTTCAACCTCTCTATTTCCAGCGTAACGTGAAAATAAAAATATTTTTAAACCGTGCGTCGTCGTGAAAAAGTTCGTAAACAAATTCACTAACCATTAACGCCTACTTTAAAACCGTACGAAGCCGCGTAACGTATTCAAAGCTATGAAATCCGTACAGCTGCCATTCGTACTGGATTTTGTGAAGGCTTAAATTAAATTTACAATTTAGTTTGAAGTGTTCAGTAATAGAGTTTTTAATAAGACTGAAAGTATAAGGAATATGGTATAGCTTAAAATTTTAAAAAGAGATAAACTTAACATTTTCATCTAGTGATCGGTTTTTTGGATGAAACGGAGATAACTTTATTTCATGACCAACACAAAAGCAATTTGTATTTACTACTACTACTTACAACTTTAAGAAGTTCTTAACTAAAAAGTTAGGCATTTCATAAGAGCATTTTTTTGAATAACAAATAATTTAGTTAAGTACTTAGACACTAGATGTCGTTAATTATATTTGATTACAAAAGAATGAGTGAAGCTCATATTTACTCACGGCAAACTATTCATGAATATTGTCATACAATTTATCTATAGAGCTATAGTCAGAGTTCAATAATAAAATTCACCTTAAAACCATACTTTCAGTAATTTCAATTCACAATAATCCTGTTGAAAGCACTCTGGAGAACGACGTTTTAATACGATTAGATCGTTCGAGATCGCGTCCTCTCTAGCTAGAGTCACTTCGGTGTTTTGACACTAAACAAGAACATTCAACGACACTTCTAGACTTCAACTTAATCTAATCTCAAGAGGTACGTCGTAAGGTCAGAGCTTTAGGTAGGTAGGTACTCGTACATTGGTTCTGTCAATGTTCTTATCCAACTATCAATTTAAGTGGTTTTAAACCCGAGAGACTTCTAACACTAGCAGTGTGACAAAATGACTTTAAATTGTTGACTTTCTTAGTAGATTAAAATTAAAACTAATTTTATTTTATTTTGTACTTGTTACAAGGTGCAAGGAGTTAGTACAATCTCTAAGAGCTTATTATAAACTTAACGCATTTTTTCGCACAGAAATATATGAACGAAAACGCAGCTGTATTATCACTACTTTACAGTATTTTGGACTTACATGTACATTACAATAAAATTTAAATATCGTAGTAAGGCCTTAAAAAGTTTTAATAACATATGGTAGTAATCACAGTTACAAATCTCCCAGATTTAACAACAAACACTTATCTGACACATTAGTTAAAAATCTCCAAAACCTGTCAACTTGTCATCAAATCCGTCACCTAAAGAACACCTATCCACCCCACCCAA
The DNA here is from genome assembly GCA_001278395.1 of Lerema accius. NCBI lineage: Eukaryota > Metazoa > Arthropoda > Insecta > Lepidoptera > Hesperiidae > Lerema > Lerema accius. The sequence continues at coordinate 343,929 of LGAG01000585.1, forward strand.
CTAATTGGCCTAACGTGGTCGTCAACAAACATCAGAAGTTAGTCCGGTCCTAAAGTGATCTCAACCGGAGTTCATACAAACATTACAAACTCAACGGCAATGCCTCTATTCACCCGACCGTGGAACAACAATAAACTACTTAGTACAACTGTAAGTCAGCGTTGAATTAAATTATTAACTCGCCGCGGCTCCCGACGGCTTAACGTTTCAACGAAGCTGCATAAACACTGGATTATACTTCTAATATACTTTTTTAATACTAGGTATTCCAGTTATTTCTAGGTAGAATTTTGTACACATGCAGTATATATAAATGTACTCAATCTAATTAATCTTTTATGCGTATAAAAATACATTACTCTATTTTTGGATTCTACATATTCGTACTCGTAGCTTGGGTAAGGCTTAACCGATTGACCTGAATCATTATTGTCATAACAAAAGTTATTCGATATATCGATATATATTTATAAATAGTAAGATGTTTAGACCATAAAATTAATACATTAATGTGTTACAACAGAACAAACTCTGACAGGTCAACTTGTTATAAAATTTTTGGTCATGACAATTAATTTCAAATATCTTTTTTAATTTTAATAAATTCAACTAACGCCCGCCAACCTTTAAAACGTAACATGTATCATTGTCACGAACAGCGATTACCCCTCACCGACAGACAACCAGTCTCGACTACAATCCATTAACAAGTAACAAAGTAATAAAATAACACAATTAAAAATGTTAAATTACTTCAGCGTAGACAATTTACTCGGCAATAAAACTAAGTCGCAGTACACGTATCAACCGCCAGGGGACGCATCGTACGCTGGCGTAGCGCCAGTTGCACCATCTAAACCGCGACGAGTTAACTCTTGCATTCAACTCGCAAAGTTACTAAATGTTTTCATAAATAACCTGCAAGTAAGCAACATATTGCTTAACATTAAGGGTCGACTTTTCAGTCGTTAGTTATTTGTAATTAATACTTCAAAGGACCAACTTTAGATCTTTCTTTCAAGAAAAATGCAAATATGACCTATGGTTGAATTTGAAACACAAACAGGGTATCTACTCGTACTATTTTTAATTATCGATGAAAGAAGGGCTGCTCCATGCAGGTTTTCCCAGTGTTCATGTCTGGGTTTCCCCGGATTTCGTCTACTTCAAATGGCGTCCTAGAAAATCCTGGACTTTTGTGGCGTCCAGGAAGCGTCGTTATAATGAAAGATCAGCGACAAAACAGCAGATTTCTTTTTATTCAACATTTCTATCTAAAAACGTCCGGGAAAACCTAAGATTTTGTCCAAATGTCAAGGTTTGCGAAAGTCTTAACCAGGAAAAGCAATTAAGGTGACGGCAGTCCTACCTATAGTATAATAGACAGAGACGTTTAGATATAATGTTCAATAGATATTTACCTGTTGCATACTTAGGCGACGTAATACCGACATTATCATTCAATATGCGTTATAATAACACTATGATTTGCCAGATTAATCAGAAGAGTAGAACAACAGTCACTAGATTCAAATAAGTTGAGAACAACAGTCGCTAGATTCAAATGTTATCTTATTATGTTGATCGTATTAATTTTATGATGGTAATTGTATCATTATTATTTATTTTACACTTTTACCCTAGGTACACTGTCATGGAAAAAAAGTACCGTGTTATCTTCTGTAATTATAATTAATTATTTCCATGCGACGTAAAACTTATACGTTTAAGTTTAAACAAGTATATGAACTGAAATGTCTTACCTGTGATACCTTGTGATAGAATTTAGTTTACTCCCACACTTTTTACACTAACACTATGATCAAAAAATAGTATCCTACTGTATAACTTAACTATAAATGCTCTTCCCTCCGCAATTAGTAGCTTGACAAACAACTTGTTTGCTCATATAACTGAGTCGCACTAACACTCGTCACATGTCAAGGGAGGAATTGCTTTGGACCAGCGCCAAACTACTCATTTAAACTTACAGCGATATATTTAAAATCCTGTAACAGAACAGACTATGGTAGACCGTGTAACATTTCTTTAATCGAACGAACATCTAAAGTTATAAGCCTTTTTTTGGGATTCAGTGATGTTATCAATATCTCAATTCCTTACAAAAAATCATTTAAATCCGTTATGTTTATGACTACTGATACTGATTTAAAATATACTTAAATGCAAAAATATAAAATACATACTGATCCAATCAATCAATATAAAAACAACGTGTAGGTACTTTGTGGAATAACTATTCACTTCCAAATACTGAGTTTTATCGAGTGCAGAGGTAACTAATCCCTACATAATATTATAAATGCGAAAGTAACTCGGTCTGTCTGTCTGCTACGCTTTCACGCCTAAACCACGGAACCGATTCTGATGAAATTCGGTATAAAGATAGAACTGAACTTGGGAACTTGGAAAAAGTCGTGCGATATAACCGAATTTCATACCGGCGAAGCCGCGGGCGGAAAGCTAGTCTAACATGTTTAAAAGAACAATGTTCTTTAAAAGAAAGAATCTTCTAGAACAACACGAACACTCAAACGTAAATAGTAAATTTGACCTAAATCCAGATACAACAATAAGGGTTAATATTTCAAAACATTTTGACTCCAACATTGAATGTGTTACGAACTTGGCAAGAATTAAACTGGCTTGACACGGGGCTTTTAGCGCTACTGGCCACGGCTTAACAGAGGCCTCGGGGGGCCTGGCGTGAAGCCAATCTTTAGACGCAACTGATTGTATTGCACCTATTATTATCCTCTTGTAGAGCAGCATGCGTTTAAGCTTTGTGTACAAACTGGTGACCGCTTACTTCGCTTTGATCGTTACCTGTTATCCCGCGGGAATAGTACTGTTTTCCGGGATAAAAAGTATCCCAGAACTATTATGTGATGGACATGTAAACTATCAAAATGATGAATTTCATTATGAATCCTTCGAGTAGGTTTCGTGTGATGCCCAAACAAACGGCTTATTCATACCGTCTATCTTGAACCTTGTTACGTATTTTAAGATGTGGAGCGATAAAACCATTAGCGTCGTTTTAAAGACAATTCTCGAACTGTTAAGTGAGCTATTCTTTCCTAAGACAAAATACATAATTTGAAGGAAAAACGCAATCGCGCAAACAGTTGCAAAGTTTTCCTCTCGCAGAACTTCACACGTGATAATCACACTATTCCAATGCAGTACAACGCTTCGTATGCCTCAGTAGTCCTTAGCCGTTGAAAGCTCACTCGAAGCGCCTTGTAGCTTGCGAGCAAATATTTAACGGAGAGCCCGGCAACTTTGTGCAGTTAGACATTAGCGTCATTAATCACCGGGAGAACTTAATTGGACGGCCGCCGGACAGCCAAGGCGCGCGTATAAGAACAATACTTGGACATTCAAGCAGTCATTTGTTTATTTTTTCATTGATATAAGCAAGTAATTACTTGCTATGGATCGGTAGGCCAGCTTCACGTCGAAGATATGACTCTTGCTTAAAGTTTCATGAAACCTTAAACCTTGACTGGAGAAGATGAATTTAAGCCCTACTGTAAATTTAGTAGGAAATATACCAAAGGATTCGTGACATCGAAATCAGACGAATTAACAATGTAAAGTCGATATAGACGAGGGCCTATTAGTGCGGCAAGATCATATTAGATCAAACCCTGTATAATAAAAAACACAACTATCCGAGAATTCCAATTCCGGTTTTACTCGTCGTTTTTCCTCATTTAATCCACGAAAGTATAATAAAACACTAAGAAATTATCGTGTTCGAGTGGCCGTAACTGTGAAGCATTTTCCTTTCAACGTGCAAATATTTAACAACAAGCTGAGCAGCCGTGTATCGGCGCCATTAATCACAGAGAACTTAATTGAACGGCCGCCGCACGGATGAATGACTTAGATTATTCTAGTTTCTTCTAGAAGCAAACGGGAAAAAGAAGACTATATTTAACAAATGACGCATTTTCTTTATTACTTTATTGGACGCATTTGTACTTCTGCAATTAACCAATATCGAGAGCTGGAAAATGTTGGATAATATGTAGGTACTTACTTGAAATTTATTTAAAGAGTCAATCTTATACATATAAGCTTGTCTTTAATAGGAGATATTACTGAAATAATTAATTCGTGGAGACTGTATGTCGATGGAACTACGAATGTAAGTTTAATCTTTACGAAATCACTTTACAGTTATCCCTGGGCAATCGTGACCACTTACCTATGACTAGTTTGCTTTGATACCTAATTCCAAAAGAAAGCAAAATTCAGTATTTTGTACTGTTCCTTGCACGTGAAACTTTTACATTATTTCACCCTCCTTTTAATGCACAATGTAGCCATTTCATTATACGACTTGTACGGTATAAGTTACTACCAACTTGCGCTTATTTCGAACTTGCGAAGCAGCCAAAGTTTCCTTCTTGACAATTATGACAGCAAGTTTGTACTTAGCTCAATTATTAAGTGGCATCACATTCTTTTGACTCGCAATGCGAATAAAACTATGTATAATAGGTACTTAGTTTCACGTCAGGAAGGTAAGATATTAAAGGATAGGTAACAATAGTATGTATGTCGGCACGCCTTAGAAAAGAAAGTAGATATGTATTTAAGAAATATTTGACTTGAAAAGGGTAAGGATTTCGGAATTCGAAGGGTTGATACCGTACTAAAAACGGTTCAAGCATTTATTACGTCACAATCCAAGTGCCAATTTCTTTTTAATAGAACAACCTTAGGAGTATCCGATGTAACCTTATTAAAAGTGTATAATACATAACTCACCTGTCCATGGTTGACGAACCCGTGCCGCCTGGCGACATCATCAACATGTTCCTCACCGGCCGGCACGTGGACTGCAAACTGGTTGTGGTATACCGCCTCTGGAAGGCACGCGCATGCGCGCAGCGCGGCCAGCAGCGCTAGCACGCGCCATGACAGAACCATGACAGATGACGTCAGCGCCCGCGATCACAACCACATGCCCAACGAACACTACACTTGTTGACACTCGATCAGCACTTTGTCATCACCGTGTTGTCACGCAGAACGGACAGATGTCATCACTCGCTACCTGAAACAAAAATGAGAATCGTTTAACACTGGCTTTTACCAGCCGTTAGCGGAAAGTTCAAGCGGTTGCTTAATGACCGCCATAAAGAAACTGTTTGAAGCAATCGGTTCATACAATCGCGCAAGCTGACTGCTTCAAGATCCTGTTAGAGTCTACTTGAAGCAGTCAGTCTATCACCAATTTAAGGGTTTGTAACTTTAAACCTATGACGAAACAAAAAAGTTAAAGCTGATTAGCTGAAGTCAAGTTAGATTTATTGAACAAAAACAAGTTTTGTAAAGATGTACCAAATGTCTAAAAAATGTCTCGCTCTTAAATAGTACAAAACTCAATACGTGTTTTGTATTTCGACAATGCAGTCGTAAACCACCAATAGACCAATATAGTACACCATCTATAGACTTATTCGTATATGGTTAATTAAAACGCGTCCCGCTCCACCCTCAAAGGCGAAAGATATTAAATTTTAATAAAGAGATGCCTTCTCCTGTAACTGGCGCGTTCACCATCCGCAATTTTTAACGTTTGAGTGAACATCGTAAATTTAGAGTCTTATACGAAACATTTATATATAGTATCTACCTACGTATCATAGATACATTGCCTTCATAGAAAATGACGATGTGATGAATTTGGAGTTAATTACTATTAAACTCCTTATTACTGATGATATAATATTGAGAACTTTATTAGTTGTACGAGCACGTACTAGGTAAAATAAAAGTTCATTAACACTTCACAGCGAAATATGACTTAATAAGAGGCGACAAATAGCTACGCGAAAAAATGAGTTTTAGTTTACTAGCCACGTCATATCTACGTTACTCGAACTAGGTGACAGCGCTAGGTTGTTATTTGGCTCCGTGAAAAAACCGGCACGGGCACGCCAAATCAAGGGCCAGATCCGACAAAATAAGCAGACACACAAACGCGAACAAGGTAAAAAAATCCGGGCGAAATCCCGGGATAATCCAGATAAGCCACGCTGGCAAAGTATGAAAAGCCTGACCGTGAATATATCAAAAATATTTATGAAATTTCATTTGGTTTATACGCCGTCGTCCGCACCGTTCGCGAGTCAACCTTTGCCAGGATTCTTTGCGGATACGTTCGGTTTCCCTTTGAGACATTTTTTCGATAACTCCTGTGAATAGTTACAAGAGCTCTTATTTTATGCTATTTTAAATATATGGAAGAATTACATCATATAAAAGTGTCGTGGAAAAACGGCCAAATTACTGGTAAACATCCTGAGATGTTTACGAAATACTCATAGACGCTGACATATTTCAACAAAATGTTCCGTATACTTACAAATACTTACTTGACTTTAGTGAAAATATGCATCTAGATATAAAGACAAACACGACATAATAAGACAGAATTGACTTGCAAAATCAACAGCAGAATATAGAAAACAGGAATAGCATGAGTGTACGAAAAATGTCAGAGTAGGTAGATAGAGGGCAGAAATCTTTATCTTTCAACTTTCAAGGAGTAGACATGCAAATCTATAACCATTTTACGTTGAAATGGTACCATAATCACTGTGTATCATCAATTACGAGGATTTCGTAGTCCAGGAATACGCTAATAGCTCGACATGAGTACTAATTTGCCACTTCACCAGTATTTTACAAAAAACCCTTTCCCCGAGGATTTAAATACATGTACGACATATTTAATACATGAATACACTTTAAAGGAATGCCGCGTCGTAGCCGCATTGCAGACTTGACTCTTTACGATTATGGTTTTAAGAGCAGGGAGGTGTCCCCGCCAGATTCGCGGAATTCTAATATCCTGTTCGTCAGGATTGCTCGCGTAAAATCCTTTGGGACGCGTCGTTTTCAGATTTTTCAAGCTGTTTATGACTAGAGCTTCGACTTGCGCACCGTAAAATTAGCTACGGATATCGGAAATCGATCGTGAAGCGGCATCGTTTACTATGAAACTTGGCGTTGATATAATTTATGTATTTCAACGACTATTAACCATGCGTTGTAAATACCCATATTATCATAAGGTGTACAATCTTCTAGTTAAATTAAAGCTATGCAATTGCACAACGATTTAAAATTCGATATTGCCTGCGAATTGTGTAAAATTCTATACAATTTCGAAAGTAAATATTTCGCGGGATTCGAACTCCATATAAAACGCCGACTTTTAAACTATCACTGGTCCGCGCATGCATTATAACAAAACAAAACATCACTCACCAATCAATGCGCAAAGCTATTACAGCTACGTAAACCGTAACTACTCAAAGAAAGCCAAAAGACAACTCGAGATAATTCACACGTCCACTTCACCGGTAATATTGTCAGCACTCTGTAAAGTGTCGTAGCGACGGGGATAATAAGGATCGAATGTATCGTACGTACGTCATCCGGTAAAGGCTCACCTTCCACCTTTGGAGTTCAGTAATAGCGGCCTGGGATATTAATATTTATGAGGGTGATGTTCAACATATCGGCACTGACATTTCAGCGCACGTACGCGCACGTACAGTTGATATTCGTATCGCCTACGTATCGTTTGTAATTTTAGATACGTCTAAATCGATTGACGTTAGTGAATAATGGTGAACAATGTTGAATTGTATCTCTTGAAAGAGTAGTCATCTGCTAGCCTAGACTATCAAACTAACGAGTGTATAATATAATTGTATGACAGAATGAGTTATAGTTGTATTTCGACGGAATCTCTAGTAATTACGTAACAAGCTTAGAACCTAGCCTAAAACAAAAGAAAGGTGATTGAAAACAGAATGAGTAGAAATTATAGGAAACTAAAAAGTACAATATGATTTATTTTGATAACCCAAGTATCTTTTAGTAGATACTCGAGGAAGTCTTTGATAAGACACTGGCCTTCTCTGCTACATTTAACGACTGTAAACGAGCTATTCTATGCGAAATGAAGTAGAAAATTAAAGACCGCAGCGTAGAATATCTTTCGCAGTTTGCATGGAAATTAGATAATTTCACCTACCTTGGACACTTAAATTTGTAGATCGTAGCACCTTCTTGATATCAACGTTTAGTCTTAAAAGTCCCCTGTTTTTTAACCAGTATGTATGTGTTTATATATTCTTGATCAGTATCTACGAGTATGTGTCTGCTGAAGAACAGAATGATAACATCATATCGATTTCACAATGCTATCAAGAAAATCAGTTCATATTCAATAGATCTATCTGACAATAAGTTTAGCATATGTCGCAGGGCATTATTTTAACATACTATACACAATACACAGGATAAAAATATGTTACAAATACATGAGGCCAAATAGGCAATTTAGGTTATAATTTAATTAAAAAATTGTCAAAAATGTATATCTTATTGATTGCCAGACATTGTAAAACCACACAAATATGTACGAGTATAAATAAAGGTAACATTAAGTATCAAATACGGGTCACACACGACCACCGAAGGGGAACAACGCTAAAAAGGGACCACGAAAGCACCCAAATTAATTGTATGCGATCGAATGTATAATTCAATTACCCCTTTAGACCAGGGTGCGGCGACGACACGACACGAAATATTTACGACTTCATAACCAACGGTCACGTGTTTATTTATCGTCGGTATTAAAAATTCCTCCGGCGTACGATTTTAATATTTGGGAATGCTACGAATTTTTCAAAACGAATTTTTTAATCAGTGGATTTTGCCTGGAAATTCGTTTATAAAGTTTTTCCACGAAATATTTTTGTATTGACGATTCGGTTGTTCGTTTGATTATAATTCAGGCTAAGATAGATTAGATAAGTCCTAACTTCAATGGTATTATGAACGATCTCATCAAAAATTTTGTAACGATCTTAAATTCGTCATTTAAAAACATTTGACGTAAAATGATCGTTACCATAATTAATTCAATGGGAGATGAGGACGGTATGGCTGAACAGGCGGTAGACTTCATTTAATGCAACGTTGGGTTTTATTAACTTCACGAGGAAAGTAGTATGCTATCATTAGGGAGACGGAAATGACGCACATTGACGTCATAATGACGTAACTAAATGGCACAAATGATAATCGAGCCACGGTTATCGGTTACCATTAATATGAAATATTACCTATCTATGAATATGAAATATAGCTGTTGAAATACTGGTGGTACATAATATTATGTATATTACCGATTTTTAGCTGCTTTTGTGACTCGAATTTTATGACAAGAAATTAAAAACTTATTCTGCCTTAATTAAAAACACGGAACAAAACAAATACAATTTTGCTTTTAAAATATCCGTATGTATTCATATTCATATAACATACCCTGTAACCCTGTAAGTATATCACATTAAAAACTACAACTCCAACTACCAAAAATAAGAAATAAACTAGGTATTTGACGGACCATTATAACAGTATAGAGATGGTTTAGAGTGTTATCCCAAAATTTATTGACAAACGTGATTGTGACGTCTAATAGGTATCCATTAGACCGTACACAAGCTACCGTGAGTACCGCCGACCTTTTGGACACTTTATCTATAAAATACGAAACACAACTTGCTAGAAATACTCTACGAAAGAAATACTCAGATTTTAACTATCAATCAATAATTTATCGACTAAACACTGAACAACTAAAAACTTTTGCTTTGAGGGGTGCATTTTGTACACACCTATATCACTCCCACAAAAGAGTTATAATCCTTCAAGCCGTTAACGCTACAGAGCGTGCTAAAGACGGACATACATCAGCTCGAAAAACAATACCCTGCTTCGTACGCAGTCCGGTAAAGTGATAGTACATTGCTGTCTATCGAACTTAGTAATATTGTACCAGATTCACATAATAACAGGGCGTACGAGGATAACACCGCAAGCCCCAAGAACCTTATTGAACGGACTTTATTGAATCACTGACTCATATAATAACAAAAGTAAGTGGCGGAAGAAAAAGTATATTTTGCTTGGTAAGATTTATAGTTGGTAGTTATCTATTCTACTTCTAACAATATTTAGTTTTAAGCGTCCTTTCAATTCTAATTTTACTTTAATAGTTGTCAACGTTTACCTGATCTTTACAGGGCTATGAACGTCTTTATTATAATCTCCATTGAATACATTAAATGTTCCTTTTTCATTCGGTCTCTAAATGCGTCGATTTTGACAAATTATACGTGAAAAATGTTTATTTATACCAGGTATCCGAACCAAACTTAATATTTAACTTGACTCTACGAAAAATACCTGCTAAATTAAAGACTCGTCTACAATATTCTTGAATCAAATTACGAATAAACGCTAGTTATTAGTTTAATTTACGTAATATACGAAACTCGTATGTAATAAAGAGCGTATGAAGTCTAAAAATATTATTTAATATTGTGGAGCTTGACGAGGAATTTCATAAAATTTCCCAAGATATTATGAAACACTGGGCTTCTTGGTATCGCATAATATATTAAGAAAAAAGTTCTTGATGTTTAATTAATTGAAATTTTTCGTAGTTAGTCAATTTGTAATGTTATATTAAAGCGAAGATAAATGCTTCATAGGTTCGCAGATGGTATAATGGTTTTTTGATGAAGTAGGTATAAGGTTGCGACCTCACTAGGCAAATAGTTTGCGAGTTTGCCTGTTACATATTTTATACGGATTACATACTCGTATCTCCACATATAGCCTTGTTTCATACTTTGAGAAAGCTTTTACAACTTTACCCAATTGTCCATAAATCTTTGCACATGTATGAATCAATTAATTTAATGATAAGTGAATTAAGATTTTGATATTTTAGAAGAAACAACCAAAAGCCCTATAGTAAAAGAACCTTATACATAAACACAATTCGTTCAGAAGCGCAGCAAAAGCCAACCCATTATTCCATCATCGCGAGATCGATTCGATTGAAAATTGTGTTCCGCTCACAACTGCCAATTAAGCCATTCACCAACATCGCCATATTCCAAGCGTCCCTAACCACATTGTCGATAGATTTCTAGAGGCGCCAAAACCTCACCAGCGAACACCTCAATAATTAGCCGGTTATTCGCAGCAGGCGAGCGTCGCGGCATGAATAAAACATCTTTCACGGAATAGGGCCAGTCGATAACCAACTTAACTTGAAACGCCGTTTCAACGTGAGATCACGCGATCAGGGCTAATGTTATTCTGGCCCTAGGAGACCTCACTAGCCCCTAGCTGTAAGCAAACAGGCCCGTTACAAACAAAGCTCTAGGTAGCGAAGAACACTACAAAATAGGTTAATAAACACGTTTGGGAAGCAACAATAAAGTAAATAGAACAAAGAACTATTCTTCGTCGGTATCGTAGCTAAAACTGAGTTAATTTTCAACCGGCGAAACTAGTTTTATAGCCTTTTCTTCTCTAAAACACTTTAGTTATTATAGTTTAAGTTGGTATTAAGATCTTCCAGCCAGGGATATCGAACAAGTCTATAGTTTGATATAAAAACCGGCAAGTGCGAGTCGGACTCGCGCACGAAGGGTTCCGTACCATCATCTAAAAAAGAAAATCACATTTGTTGTGATCATAATGAAAAAAAAAAACAAAAGAAACACAGTCATTTTATGTATGGGGACCCTCCTTAATATTTTCATTCTTTTTTTTAGTATTTGTTATTGTAGCGGCAAAGGAAATACATACTAGATACCACGATTTATGAGATACGGCCTGATGACAGCTAAACAACGGAGGCTTAGTAATTAAATAGGGTCCCGTTTTTACCTTTTAGGTACGGTACCCTAAAAACAGAGTCCAAAATTAAATGTAACATCGTCGGAAGTATCAGTAGTTAACATTCAACGTTCTTTGGCCCCGAAGCGGCTCCGTGGCCCGCAGACCGTCCGAACGCAAACACCCTCGCCAAACAAAACCTTGCAAACAATGGATATTTTCTAAAGAGAATTTGTAGCACCGAATACCCTCCGCGGGCACAGAGTAACACATCTACAGTGACGACAAGTTAGCGCTTTGATGTGGGAAGAAAAAAAACTCGATGTTCAAAGGCAGGCTTTCTTTAAGATGCCAATAAACGCTCTTTGTTACGTGAGATCTTAGAAGTTAGGGGCGTATAGCTAATTGTTTGTTCGTTTTCAATAAATAAATGATTGCAATTATTATTATATCAATAAAGGTCATTAAATTACTACGTGATACATGCTTTTATTTACCGACTATTAGGTAAAATAAGTGAATAAATAGGTACTACCCCAAAATGAATTAATTAAAAGAATTAGATATTTGTCGTCACCATCGATAGATATTAAAAATTTACATTAAAAAAGTTTTAAATAAGTTAGGAGCTTTTTACACATATGTTAACCGTCGGATATAGGTTACTCGATGAAATCTTAGAGTTAACAAAACTTGAAGGGCCCATAAGCTTAAATTAGCTATAACACCAAAACTTTAACAAAGTAAACATTATTTTCAGTCTATAACAATTTTAACTCACAACCGCAACGACTCAAAAACTAAATTAAGATATTCCGGAGATAAAATTGTAAGTAAGTTTGTAATGTACTTAGAAGCACTAAAACAACCTGTCTGCGAGTTTGTTTATTTCGGGCCATAAGTAAGAAAATTACTTGAAAATACAATCTAGAAAATATTCATAAATAACTTGTTGTTTGAGTTGGATATTAGCGAGCTCGATAAGAGCAATAATAAACGGTGGAAAGTTGCCGCGCGGCAACTTTAGGTAAATTTAAGTAACTTTAGGTATCTTAGTGGGTAATAAAGGAACATAAAACCGATGGAATACAGCCATTTGTCAGATTCCAGATTAAATTGTAGGCAGCACCAAGTTTTTTAGTACTTCGCGAATGAATTTTCGAGAAAATTTATTAATGTGAAAATGAAAAATGGAACGATTTTTCGCCACCGAAATAAGGAAGGAAAGTGCGGGGAAGAGCTTGTTTAATGTTGCGAAATATTAAAGATTTTCTTTAGTTTAGTTCTGTAAAATTATATTTAAAACAATTTCAGTCAGGAAAATAAGCAAATTCTTCATTACTTTTTATTATATATGTATAATTAATTTGATATACCTTTCAACATTTTACAGTAAAGAAAATAAATATTAATTATTCATTATTCTGTCAACCCTACTCAACAAAATCTCGTATCAATAAAAAATCCACAAAAACTACAAGTTAGCAAAAACATAATTTACAAGCCAGTTACATTTTTATAGCGTAGAATTTCTTCAATGCTTTTAGTCGCCAAAAATCCACAGTCACTCGTATCTACGGAAACCAACTGTCCATTAAAAACAAAAGGAATTGTTAAGATGGCTTATTATGCCGGGGCACGCGGTAAGGCGTGAGGATCGTAGCTCGTAGCCGCCGCTACGCTCGCCCGCTACGCTGCGGCCTACGTGCTACGAGCCGTGAGATATGATGTGAATAAGTAAAAACTGTTTTTGTGAATAACCAGAACTGCATATCATCTTTCCAGGTCATTGTTAGCTTTTGCTAACTCATAGTTTTGTTAGCTCGGGTTTATTTTATGCATAAAATGTAAACGTTAATGGGTTAATGGGCTACAAAAGAAAGGGTTACATGTCCAGGAATTATTTTCATTTTCTTATGTGCTATAATAAGAGAATTTCTATAAAAAGTGTTATCTCAATAATTCATTATCATCATCATCGCAACCCATAACTGTCCCACTGCAGGACTCGGGTCTCCTCTCTCAGTGTGAGGGGCACAGGCCATAGTTGACCACGTCGGCTAAGTGCGGATTGACATAATTCACACACCTTTGAGAACTTTATAGAGAACTCTTAGTCGAGCAGGTTTCCTCACAATGTTTTACCCATTGATATCTACTACACACATAACTTTTTGAATCAAAGATGCGTGCCAGGGAATTTGAACCCAGGAACTCCCGTTCGAGAGACCAACGTTAAAATCGCTTGGCTGTCACTGCTTGTTAAATCACAATAATTACAAAAAAAAATATTTCAGTCCGTTATTGGACTTAATAATGTTTAACCAAGTATTATAGAAAAAGGCTGCCTACACTGTGTGTGCCTAAATAAAGGTAAAAATCTCAGCTTCTACTAACCGTAATTTTATCAAACATACGGGCACCACACACAGAATTCCTAAGGAAACTTAATTAAAATTCCAACATGAATATGCATCATCTAAACTAGAATTCCTAAGGATACGTTTTAAATTAGAACATGAAATATTACGTCACCTCTACGCCAGGATATCTTAGCACGCCTAATTAAAAATTCCAGCATGAACAAACTCTCATAAAAACTAGCGTACATGAAGGTGTCTTATTTAAATTTTAATAAAAATATGTGTAACTAAACTAGGACACCATGTGCTATAACTTGGTCCTGCAACTTGCTAAGCCTTTAAAGGACTGTTTGACAGTCTTAAATAAGCCTTATTACTAAACGAGCTGTTGCCCGCAGCTTTGCTTGCGGAAGTTATAGTTTTGCGGTGATATCTACCCCCTTAAGGGTTGATTTAAGAAAATCGTTGAATAAGGTTCTTCATCCTTTTCAACCATACACCCAAACACGAATTTGAAAACTGCTAGCTTTAAAATTTGGTTAATTTTCATGCAAACTTTCATCCCTTATTTCACCCCCTTATGGGTTAATTTCCAAATTTTTTTAACTCCGCACTTCTTAGCTTAGTATCGAAAACTTAAATACTAATCTGCAAACTGCTTGCTTTAATTTTTTTTTAATTTTCATACAAACTTTCATCCCCTATTTCCCCCCCTTAAAGTGGGAATTTCCAAAAATCCGTTCTTAGTGCTCCCCTACACTTTAGAAGGAACCTCTGTGCCAAGTTTCATGCTTCTAGGTCTATCCGTTTAGGCTGTAGCATGTCTGTCAGTCAATCAACATTTTTATTAAGTATTAGTGCTCCCCTACACTCTAGAAGGAACCTCTGTGTCAAGTTTCATGCTTCCAGGTCTACTCGTTTAGGCTGTAGCGTGTCTGTCAGTCAATCAACATTTTTATTAAGTATGATGATGATAATCGCTTTCGGTAAGCTGAGAGAAAAATATGCCAAAAAAACTAGACGTCGTATTGCTAGACATTATTCATCAGGCACTTAACACGTTTAATTTCCAAATCATCCTACGAGATGCTACAATCGTGTTATAAATATATCTTATGTCCTTTTCCTACATTGGGACTATCCGTAAGCCAAATTTCAGTTAAATTGGTGCAAAGTTTTAAAAGGGTTTAACGGCAACAGATCAAGAACTTACTCTCACATTTACAATCTTTCTTTCTCTCTTTTTTTCTTTCTCTCTTTCTCTCTCTCTTAATGGAAACGTAAAGTAAACCAACGCCTTCACAATCGACAAAATGCTTATCTATTTCTTAAATAAGCCTTATACCACTTTTAAGCAAAAATATCATAAATCACTTTTATTTTTAATAACAAGACAATTACTGTGCATTACTACAACAATTTTTCTAACAATAAAAGGTCCTAAAACTGTATATATACATATATGAATAACTCAATATTGCTCAATAGTTTCGCACAAGTCATAGGGACACTGATCGAATCGAAATCGAACCATCTTCGACGAGCGCAAATAATAGAAGCAATATCGCTTGAATCATATCCTTTGTTTACATTCTTACAAGCGTTATGCGCCCTAGACTGTTTGTTCAAGAACGTATGAATATTTGTAATATATTCCATTTCGGATTTGTCAATGTATGATATTGAAACGTTTGTGTACGATCAAGAAGGAAAAAACAGTTTGTGCAAGGCGCATATGTGCATGGCCCTGAAGCTGCAAGTACGAACAATGTTGAATGTTACATGTTACACCACTTAACTTCAAGCAAATTTCAAGGGCCACATTCGGTTTCTGTCATGGCGGCTGAGCGCGCTTGTCACATGTAGCAAATATTTATATAACACGTAGTACCATAAGTGATAGCCATGATGATAAAATTGAGTTTGTTATGAGCTATTTTGTAGGTAACGTTTAATTTAAGTAAATTGTAATTTTTGTTCTTGACTAATCATCGCGAAGGAAATATAATGCGTGTAATGTGTAAATTTATAGCGACACTGGGTTTCATAGAAAATTCGTAAGTTGCTTCCTCTAATTGTAGTACAATTAAAATTTGTAAATGTAGATGGATAAATAAGTGATGAACAAATAATGTGTTTTTCGGTCAACGAAAAGGATGTGGTAAGCGGACGTAAATGTAATTATCACTTCTCCAAAACAAAAGAAGATGCACTGCAAGTATGATAAGACTATTAACTGACAACATAAGTTAGTGGTTAAAAAAGGCCCACAACGCTACATAGTAAACCGCAAACGTTCAAGTTTGTTGTTCTTTCCTAGAAAAGTTCAGTTAAGAGCCAGTCAACGTCGAAGCGTTAAAATATCTGCATATATAAATATTGAACGTTCGCGATGAAAACTCGTCCATAAATATTTTTATTACGTGTAAATCCTGCATGTAAGTTTCTCCTATGAATTAATCTGTTTTGTAAATATTTTATGATGTAAAATATGTAATATTCATAGTGATTTTTGAATTAAACTTATATTAGATTGTACGCGTAATATCTTAACTTATATTAAATAGTACGCGTAATACCTACCTAGCAATTTATTATGGAAGCCGTATTTTTTTACGCATTTGCAAGGTGTCCCTAAGCACAGTATCCTAAAGTAATCAACCTAGACCATTGATTAATTGATTTTAACTATTAAAAACATCTCTAAATCCAATCAAAATTGAGAAACTTTAAGCAACCATTACAGAAATTGTAACGAAATAAAATAACTACGTGCTTATAACCCAAATGACCAGTTACAGCTGTAACTACCTAGTAACCTATTAACCCTTTAGTAGTGAAAACCTCAAACGAGGCTTGGTAAAATCCAACCCGGTACTGTAAACAGTTTGTGAAGTTCCTCTGGGGCACGGAAGTAGTTGTGTTTTGAATTTTAATGGCATTTTAAAGCGAGGTGCGCGGCCGTTTGCCTTCCGTCGCACCGTTGAGCCTTCTAATCTAAAACTAGTATTGTACATTGACATTAGTTTTTGCCACTTAGACGAAATAAATTGCAAAAATGATATTGTATAAATAAAAACTTAATCGAAACGCAGCATAGAGTAGTCAAGTATAACGTAGACTCCAGAACCCTAAACCGGTTTGCAATCAAGTAAAATAAAAATGTAGTTTACGAAGCAATGTGAGTTGCAAGCGGGCCGGAACGAGAACAAACGGCAGGCGATATCACAGCGGCGACGCGACGGTTATTGTAAAGGATGCGACTTCGTATAAACGTCACCTACGCTCCAATTTACTGCGCCACTACGCACTATTGCGTTATTTGTTCGCTTTATTTTTATACTTTTCTAGGGATCTGTGGGAAAATTGGAACCTAGTTTCGCCACGTCCACTTGGACCTAGCTCAAAGACCTTAGGACTAGAAAGCTGTAATTTAGCTTTAGAACAGGATTCCTAATCATAGCTCTAGCCTAGACGTAAGCGACCAGCTTTACGCTGATGTTGAACAGTAACTACTAACATAGGACTTCACTTAAATTCCACGCTAGGAAGTTATTAAATATAGATTATTTTCTTATGCTCCAAAAACTTAAAACAGAATCCAATAGAGCTCATTCTGCCAGAGAAATAATAAAGTTATAATTCGAAGCGAGAATTTATTCTTCCAGACAACGCGCTACACCGCAGTCGGTCGGTACTGCGTTATTCCGCTAATATTATTGTTAGGGATATCACTGTACATAAACGTCAACTTCACTAGAATTTACCCCGCCACCCAGTGCTCGCTCCTATTACCCAGTTATGCATAAATTATGCGAAGATATTACATTTTACTAAATGGTTTCTTATACTGAATTTGGTGTGAAGGCTAACGTTTTCTTACATCGCGTTATTCAGATTTATAATTATTTTTTTCGGCTTGACAACCTTTACTGATTTTTTTTCTCAAAAAGATTTATTGAAGTGTGAATTAGTCCCACGATAAATAATATTAAACAAAACTTTGCATCTAATCTTAGATCAACAGCAACTTAAATATTCTGTAGAATAGGTCCTTCATCAAGCAGTAGGCTGTTTGTTTCTAATTATTTTTTGTATTTCAAAGGCCTCAGGATTTATTAATAAGATCGCATATTGTAAAAAAAATACTAAATTTGCTTGTTTAGAGGCATCAATCTATTGAATATTTTCAGGATTATAGACTGTCAGTGTTCAATGTCGTCTATTCCCAGATCTGCCCTGAATTAACCCACAAAAATGCTAGTAAAGCAAGCTTGTCTTACATCATACTAACATACAAAAACATTGCAACACTACCACCTTTTAAGCCTTCCCAGGATGGACATCAACTGCTTTCAAATTTACAGCGCCATTCACAGTTTTATTAGCCCGTTCGGCTTGCCCCGCATACATTACGCAAGGCGATACTTGCAGCTCGTCGCGAATTGCTCTGTACAATTTAACGCCTAGTAAACGCTGCTGACGGTGCAAAAAACCAATCGAATCTGCAGCGTTTGTACTGAATGCATTTGAAGAAACTACTTTCTGTATCGCCATAAGTATAAAATCGAAATAATATTAAACTAATTTAAATCTAAGAGACTCGGTTTTTGCAGATATTCGACCATAACTTGCTGTCGAACAATTCATTATAGACTAGTTCTATATGCCTAGTTAGAACGTCAATATTACCATCAAATATCTATCAACGAGGCCGTCATACTAACGACTGTATCGTATGTAGGGGAGACCGGGTTTGGTTGTCTCATGGGTTGGTTGTCACAGCGGTCATAACACAAAACTGAACCATCCAATAAGACTGTTGAACGGCGTGGCAGGAGTGAAACAGTAACACCTCTTTCCATACTTCACATCAGCTCGCTCTGATCTGCCGTGAGGTCATCATACGTGTTTATTGTTTTCGCGCAGCAAAAGTATATTTTTGTGCTGCTGTGTTGAACCTCGTAATTATACGTATTTGTTTTAGAGTAATAATATTTCGGTGCATTTCATGATGATAGATATGTGTTTTATAATATCGTAATACAGTTTTTTTAATTATCCATTGATCGGAATTTATTTTTAAGGTTTTTTTTCTAAAACGTGTTCTGGGGCACATTGTCTCAAAATTGCGGGGGTTGGTAGTCACATGTAAGTGAGAAGAAGGAAAAGAAAAAGATTTCTGAAACTAATAAAAATAAGAAGGAATCTGGTAAAAACACTAAAGATGAGAAAGAAAAGAAAGATTTCTGCGTTTCCATACTCAGAAAGCAAATTTAGAGATGTTTAGACTAATTTGTAAACCGATGTCTTACTGTTACACATTTGTATTAAAAATGTATGTAAGTATTATTGAGTGATTAATTTAATAAAACGTAACAAATATTATGAAGAATTATAAGACCGAAAATTGATTTTCTTTATATAAAATCCCTGTAATTTAATATGTGACTTCCTACCCTAGGCATTGTGACAACTATCCCTGAGTCGGGGTTATAAGTCACATTTTTTTTTATTACAAAAATATAAAATATTTCTTCAACTGGTAATAATAGACGAAAATACGTTTATATTTTTTGTACTAGAATAATTACACTATCTTTTGGTATAAAAATATCATTCCTAAACGGCGTACTTTGGTGGAAACACGAAAAAAGAAAAAAATGTGACTTGCAACCCCGGTCTCCCCTATATTACGCTTATAAAATATGTAACTGAGAAAATGTTTAATAATATATTTAAAAGAAAAAATCTAGAACGTGTCTTAAGGCTACTAATATTTTTATTATGGTATCTTTGTCGCATTATTGCCTGCTTCAATTACCATACATGCTAAAGGGTAAGGAGCTGTCAGTACAGATCACACTTTTAACAGAAAAATGTTTTAAAATCGCCGTATAATCCTTTGTACGTTAGAATCAAACACACATACAAGGATTTCCTGCACCGCATAACGAATAGTTCACAATCAATTACCGCTTCCCATAGCAATTGTTCGGACAACCATTATTCAAGCACGCGCTACTACGATATCATCCTCGTTTGTCGCTGGCCAAAATAAACGGAGATACAAAATATAATGTCATAAAACAAAAAGCTAGGCAAACGCACGAGTAATCCGTTTGGCTCAGTTTGTATGTTTGCTTCAAAACTACGTTGCAATATTTCATAATTCTTCAGGAGCCGTCACTAAATATGCTGCTCCATTACGTACATTTTCATGCCATCCGAAGGTCTTAGACATGCCTTAAAATCTGTCATTCATCAATAACTACTGCTACCGACGTCTTTCATTGTTATCAACGAAATACATCGGGCTGTTCAACATAACAGTTACATCAAAAATACATACTCGTATTTACTTACCAGTAACTGATCTCAGATTGCTTGACGCAGCAAATAAAGCGCAGTTAATACACGACCCGTACTCGGTGATTGCTTGAGTGCATTACAAAGGGTCTTGAGGCAAAGTCAACTGTCGCTCCCTGGCGGCTCTGTGAGATGGCCGACGATAAGCCATTTACATGCTTTTAGCAATCCGAAGAACGTTTGTGAATAGGCCAGGTTATACTGCACATGACACTATGCTCTAATACCGTGCAATAATTGTAATATACTTGGAAAACAAAATGAGAGAATATTTATTTAAATAGTCTCACGCATTCAAAACCAGCGCGCATCTTTTCAAAGTTACGCGAGAATTAAGTGTTAATTATCACTTGTTTCAAACGTACGAACAGTACTCCAGATGAGGTCTGACTTGTTCTTTGTGAAGCATTACCACAATTACATACACACCTCGTAGAAAAATGCTCTGCTTTAGACACTAAGGTGTCAACATTTTTTACTATAAACATAACGAAATATTCGTAGTGTGAAGGCAGAATATCTGCCGATGCAAAACAAGTAGCAAATGAAGCGGTATTTTGCATTTCCTTGTAGTAATTGGCGAGGGTACTCAGTGGGAGCTGCGGGAACGGAGCTAGGTGTCACTCCCCGGAGCCTTAAGACGACAGACGGAAAGCTGTTTGCTTGCTCTTAGACGACTCTTGTGGATTTTAGACGGGAAACTGTGAAACACAGAAGACGAGACTTCTTGCAACGTTTTGGGTTACGTCAATCTTTGGTATTACATTTTTAAGATAAAGAGAAATTAATAAAGAATAAGTAAATAATATTTTGACGGGATCTTTTGTACGTATTGCAAATATATAAAAGTATATTATGATTCAATTCTTTATTTTAATACATGTAGAAAGAAAACGGCTGCTAAAGAAGAACATAAAATTTTCAATAAAGCAACAAAATGGATTTCTAAAGATAATTAAAAATATAATATTATTATATTTACAGTATGATATTATATAATTAACAGTAAATCAAAATGACACATTGTTTAAAACTACCTTTAATTTTTAAACGCAGTCAGATTTAAGTGTTTTACCAGGTTGTCCAACACAGTATTCGAAGCAAATCATCCAACGTACACGTGTACCTTATTCCTATCTAAGTTCCATTAGCATATTCCGTAAGTTGAAAGCGGAATTCAGATCAAACCACAGAATTGAACTATCAGAGCCGATACCTGCACGGGGGCGTTCGATTCAGACTGAACTACGGCTGCGGTGTTCCTTCTATCGGTTCTGAACACAGACATAAATGTATTGAAGCGATCATACCTTTGATCTACTTTGTCCTGCGGTGTACGCTCCAGATGATCTTTTATATATTTAATGGATTGAAACTATAGTATCGATATTACAGACTTTTATTTTACAGTAATGCCAAAAGCAGACACTATTAATACTACGGGTTTCTATTTCTGTTTTTTGTTTACTATCTACAAAATTAAATAATAGTTGCCGATCGTGATTTTTGTCCCTCGATGATATGTTGAATGGCAATCATTGAGCCACTCGATCCCTTCGAATTAAAACCTTCCGATATTTGGATTAGCCGAATTTTATGTTACCAATTCGTATTAATGAAGTAAGGTTTCCTCAATTATAGTAAGTACCCGGTGTCCAGTAAGCTTACTAAAGCTTATGGCTTACAGGCTTTCCACTACTATTTCCTGCCTGCACTTTAGTTCATAACTTCTAATAATACACGTGTATATCCAGCATATTCTCATAAATCACATCTTGAATCAGATCCCGCTACAATTTACATTAAACCCGAAACCGCGACTCGTGCATTCTGAATATAGACGAAGTTCACTCATAGAGTCAGAGAGTAACATGAATTATGTAGTTTGACGGGTTTCTTTCGGATATGAAACTCGCGTTCGTGTTATGTATGTTACATTAATGAGACTTCAGTTCCAGACAATAATTATGCACTTTGGGACTTCACGAATGGTACACTGAACTGAAGTAAGCTGCATTTCGATTTGAAATTCATCATGGTTTATATTCGGCTTCAGTGAGTGCAATTGATGCATTTATTATTTACTTCGATAATTTCTTAACATATTTGGTACTGATCGATTTCTGGTTTGATTACTGGGACAAACATTCATATGACACGTCTGTTGACACAAACACTAGGTATCTCTATATTTTTTCATCTTTTCCAAAACTAAGTGTGTGTGTAAGTGTTTTTCTGACCATTTCAACATGATTGATCGATTTCTCAACCCAAAATACTCCTAAGATACAAATTTCATTGTACCTGGTGATGTCTTTATCAAACCTGGTAACATAGACGTACCTACAATATATTTATCACAAATATCGCTCGTATTATATTACAAAATTCGATAACAAATGTAAATGAGGAAAATTATAACTGCTACACATATATGTATAATTGTCATAACGCTCCTTATTCAAACAACTTGGGTTATACAATATACATGCAGCGCTATATAACTCGTATAATATTCTCGTTCCACCAGTCTTTAACAGCTTATAAGTTCCCGGTGCACAAATTTGCAATACATTAAATGTTGTGCTTAAGATGACAGCTCTGAGATTCCGCGAAATTTACAGCAGCGCCTTAAGCGATCCTCTAAGAAACTCAATAATATTTAGTTCTCGAGAATTTGCGAGATACTTCTCCCAATGTGTGTAGCGGAAGCAAATACTTGAACTGTTTCAACTCATATATAATGATTACTCTGAATTACTTATTGAATTATTATTAGAATTTATTTACTTATACTAGTACTTATTTCTTGGAAGTACTATGATGTAACGATTTTCACGAGAATGTTGTAGAATTATAAAAAGCTAATGTCAATCTAGTAAAATCAACTACCTATTTTCTACTTTCAAAACAACTTATACACATACTTATATCTTATACAGATATCTTTATAGGCATGTAACTATTATAACCTTGTATATTTTTGTCAAAAAAAATGTAGCAGTGTAGTATATAGCAAGGGAATTCAAATAAAACTCAACATTTTAGTGACATCGCTGTACATTATAGACGATGAACTATGCAAAAACGTATGTCATTGTAAAGACAGATGCCCGATAGCGACGGGAAAAATTGTAGGGGTATCGCACCGAACACTGAACGTTCACAGACGTGTGAGTAACGCGGCATAGCGCGGAGGAAATAAGAAAGTTATCATTGTCTAAAGCCTGGCCCCCGAGACCGACGTACGTTACCCTAATAGATATAAAATCCCAAGTTCGTTTAATTCAATTTCGGTTAGGCAAAGCCGCTGAGAAATTCGGTATATTCCCCATAGTTCCACTTGATACACTGGTTTTAATTTGGCCGGGGATTTGAAGTTCCCGACTCTCTTGCGAATAAAGTTGCGTCTCATTCAAATGACGAAATGTGTTCGTTTCTAGGAAACATAAGTAATTCTTCGATATAAAACCAATGACAAATAAGGTACATATACGAAATATTTCCAATGTGATTGTAGGTTTCAAGTTGGTAACATAACACGTATCAAAATGCTTGGGGATAGATGAGTAACTTACACGAAAATCTATTTACACAAATTTCCAATGCTTATTTTAAATCCATACAACTGAATAAAATTGAAGTGTCTGTTTGTAATATTAAAATAACCGCTTTTTACTCAATGCATACTTATGTATACATACACGGTACAGACACCAAAATAACATTTAAAAAAATGTCTGTCTGTCGTCTATGTTGATCCGGCTAAAATGACTTCAACGGGACTTTCCCTGGCGGATAGATGATGTAGTAAGGAGTAACTTAGGCTACTTTTTTACCTTCGTTTTGGCATAGGTTTACCGAAGCGAAGCGAGGGCGGGTCAACTAGTTAACAGTATAAATACGGCGCTTATCTAATAACTCTAAAGTGAGTAATAAGTCAGCTACATAAATAGCATCACCATCAAACTGACCGTGAACTGATCCATCTTCAAGCGATTTGCTAACAATAGGGACCGCTGTGAGCCAACGCTGATCAACAAACATTTACCTCACCACTCAGTATTGTACCTTCCCTAAATCATTTCGCATACAAACGTGTCCTAACCGCATTTCACTAGACTGTAAATTTAATACAACCCTCTACGTAAGGGCTCCGCTTTCCGCAACCCGCTGATATATGAATTTACACGTCAATTTCGTAACTTTCGTGATTAAATTACCGAAACGGAAACTTGATTTGCGACTTTGAACGGTTGTTTGAATGTCGTTCTCAAGTTATATATACAGAGTATATAAATGTGTAAACGTGAGATACTTAGCTTTAGTTAATTAAATAACGTATATTATGATTTACTGTGTTATAAGTACTTGAGGTTTCTTAGGAACTCATCATCCACAAATGTATTCTAAGTCTCTATTACACAGAACCATAATTCGATTAAGAGTTAGTCTAGATAATGGATTTGCCTTTAGTGAAATAGTATTTTAACTTAACAAGACTTTTGAAAAATAACGTTGTAAAAAGTATGAAATGGAAGTAAAATGACCGGAAATAGCTAAGATAAAATGTCCTTATAAATCCTTTTAATTTAATACCCAAGACGGCATCATTATTTTTCTTTAGTTCATGATTTTATACCGTATACAGGTCGTCATATTCAATTTAATGTGACGTCACACATGACACGCTTCCAACTTTGCCAACTTTGTTCATTTGTCAAATTATGTAAAGTAGTGTAGAACTTCTAAGGGAGTAGGCAGCAATCATACTCATACATACAAATCAGTGAAAATCATATACCTTCTGTAGTTAGGTAAAAACTACTCCAACCCACTAAAAATGTGATAAGGTAAGTCGACTGTTTATTACCAATATCCCATCATAGTTCAATTCATGTTGACAGAGTTTATTAACTACGAAACTACTATAGATAAATAGTATAGAGAGATTTCACTGGAATACGAAATGCGGTTTATATAGCCAATAAAACGTCCTGTGACCGCGGTTCTGTCAACACAAGTAACTAACAAGACCGCGGACGTTGTGGCCGCACGCCGCTACGCATTTAGCGATTTAGAATGTGGGAATTGCGTGCGTCGAAATACACACGTGAATACATACTCAATCGTCACTGTTTAGTTTATTGAATCTCATATTTACACGCAATTTTTCGTTGTTTTTTTTTAAAGTTAAGATATCCATATGTGCTACTAATCAAGCTCTTTAATTTATTAACCATATTGAGTATAAAAAATGACAATCAATATCCACTACTATCTGTGATGGAGTAAAGAATAAATTGTGAACGACAAAAGATCAAACGACAGGTGATGTGCATAGAAAAGTTTCAATACACCAAAGGGCTTCACTGGGATACGGCGGAGGTTAGTTACATGCCGAAAGTACTCCGGTGAGCCGTGATGGATTAGAAGACAGATTGCGACCAGTATTCGGCTGCAATTTACAAAGCTTTGAGAGGATCGGTCTATCTGACGTGTATGAAGGCCGCTGGTTCCTGAATTCGCGCCGACATTCCTACGTTGATACGTACTAGCAAGTAACACTCGTTTGTTCGCGGCTCTAGTAAATATTATTCGGGATTGGTTGTCACAATTTCTTGGAGTACTATTATTTTATCTTTAGTAATGAAATGTTCGATGTATGACGTAGTCGTATTACTATGATTTTAAGGTTCTATATTATATTGAAATTGCAATAATAATAAAATTGAAAAACCATCGTAATGCCTTAAATAATTTAACAAAATTTGTCATTTAATGATACTTAATTTCGCATCAAAAAGATGGTACCGTTTTCTGCACCTAATATGACTCCCTTACATTTTGTAGAGAGCAGTAAACGTGCGTCAATAGCAAAGGCATTTTGTCTAGCAAAGCAGTTCCGTTACCGTTACCTCGTCATCAAATCCGATCAGATTTATCTAGCAGTAGTTGCGCAAACAGTGCTTAATCACCGAGAACAGTGCCCGGGCAATAATTTGGACAAATAAACCCGATTGTGCCCCGCCCGATAACCAGACACCATAAATGTTGGGTCATAACCTACGAGCGGCACCCTCTGATCTGTTATTTACTACGTTAACCACCATTTACTGACTCGATACGGCATCCCCGTTCCGGTTTGTAACGCGTAATGGCGCCGATGAGTGTAAATTTGCGGCTTAATAACTGTGTGATTATACTTCGGTAATTTATACTGTGCTGAAAATATAGGGACGTTTATGGACGAGTGGCTTAAGTGAATTCAAAGGGAACTGAGAGGAGTAACGTTCTAGGAATAAAGAAACAAAACTATTGTTTTACAAAAGAAAATACATTTGGTGTCGTGTAAGGTCAGCGGTTTAATAAAATGTCAGCTTCTTTGACCACCACCTTTCCAGTTCAAACTAAAAAACCTATCAAAATCGATCATTTCGATTAGGAACTTCGATGTTACAGACACGTCAAACTTAGTAACACTCCACTTTTTGCATTGGGAATTAATTTAAATATCCATAGATGACATAAGGACAAAAATAATTCAGTATTAGTATCAGTAAATTGAAAGTTAAAAGGGCAGGCAGCATCGAATAAAGTAAATGGACGAATAAATTTTCCTCTTAACTTTTTCTTACTCGGAATACCGTAAGTACCAATTTGTGCAAATTAAACATAACAAGAAGGTCCTGACAGCATCTTCGATGAGAAATTCAAAAGAAAATTTGCAATTTCCTAGCTCCAGGACGCGACCGCCAATCAATTTAGTGCATGAATATTAAAAGGGTTTTTTTCCTATCAGCTACTTCGGTTCGGAGTGTATCATAATAATTAATGCAAAGTGCCCCCGGGATGTAGATTTTTACGATGAAAAACACGTAACGACTGTCTTTGTATACGTAAAAGATCTCTGCTACCTCCTTTATCTACCACATTTGAGAATCGTTGTCATAGAAAAAGTTGGTAGTCTCATCGAAATAAAGATGCTCTCGAAAAAAAAACAATGTACTACGGATCCCTGACTATCACTATTGATTATATTCTAAAGCTCTTCTTCTCCTAGGGTTCTTAGTTTCGCGACATACTAATTCACAAGTCACAAAGATACGCAGAGAAGAGCAAAAGTTTAAATTTCTGCTTAGCAGTATCAAACCCAGGACCATGAGAACAGTCCAGACTACCGTTGTGCTACATCGATAATTCAAAAAGAAACTCAAAACCTAAAGAATTCAAATAATTTTCTCTCAAAGTACCTAATACCTGCTCTATACATTACGTACGTATTCTACCCACTCTATACATTCCAAATTACGTAACATTCAAGACACACCCATAGCATTCATATCTAAGACAACCATATCGTTACACTCGTAACAAAGCCGTATTAAACAGAGGTCAATACTACTAACATTTTATGAGTAGTCCAACCCAGCCATATTGCGTTTCCTTCATAAAAGCCACGGCCTTTCATAATAGAACGGAATATGTTACCGAAAAAAAACTATTTCAAACAAAACATGAGATTATTCGAATCCCGTCACGTTTCGCATTGCGGAGAGCTTAATTGAAATAATATTCTTTGTCCATGAACCAAAGAGGAGATTGAGGATGGGGCGGGAGCCACTTTCCTTGTTTTTCCTATCTAGCAAATGAGAAATACTTCCCTCTGTGACACACGACACTTGCTGTCCGTCGCCTCGTGTACGACCACCTTTAATTTACTAGTCGTAAATTACGTTATCATTTTGTTACTCAGAGCCTTTGCGCACGTTTTTCTAATAGCGTCATGTTATGTTACTGAAATGTTTTTCATAAAAAAGTGTAAAATTATCCAGTGAACAAAATAGAGGATTGGAAATCTCATTATTCGATACACCAAAATAACAAAATTCGACATTATCTGGCTAGGAAAATGAACCCGCTAATGTACTCAGCAATTTAAGACGCGTTCGACGCTTGTTTGTGTCGATACAAATGTTTACCTTCATACCGATCGTAAATCGTAGTATTTAAAGGCTTTTAGGGGCAATTCACTTAATTTTACAATACATACTTTTACTTCAAATTAAGAACGATAAAAACGATCCCCCTTCCCCTCTCTAACCATTTTTCCCGTTAGTGTTTACCATAGTACTCGAATGGCCACATATTTCCATTTTAATTCCATCCTTTCACAATAACAGTAAAAGTATCATAAAACTAAAAGGGACATTTCAAAACATCATCACTCATGAAATTAGGTTGATTGCACACTATCACTCGAGGCAGGTTGCCTGTTTTAAGTAGCAACCGCTTTGAACTGAACTAATCCGGCTTAGTGGCTTAAACGTTATAGCTTCATATTACTCAACATCAATTGATTACGTACTTATATAATTAGCTATATTCCATCAATAAATGGATTAATATGTTATGCCTTTCAGTCATGCAAAACGTTTCTCTTTGAACTATGAATTAACTTGAGCTTTCGTGTTGTGTAACTTCAAAGTTCAAACTATCAAGGAAGGTATCAGTAACCTTTTTGATATACGAGCAGAACACGCATAGTTACCACTTAATATAATTAGGATTTTCTATAGAAGTTTCTATCAAATTCTATCTTAAGTTGGGAATAAATCAAAGGTTAAGGAATTTTCGGCTAAAAATTATTTGAAAGGAAGGAAGGACTTGAAGATCAGATAATCAAGGAGCAGAGTAAAGTAGATTGGGGGCAATGAAATATCATTCCTAACCGTATCCAACTTGCAGATGTAAACTAGAACAACGATAACACCTAGCATTAAGTGGGATCGAAAGTTATACTGAATTCCGAAATTTATTCATATTTTCATAACCGGAACAAACCGTATGCACAACTTTACTTAGTTTAATTTCTATTGAAGGAACAACTGTAAAAGATCAATTTTAGTCGAGAAAGGCATCAAATTACGTAGTCTGAGTAGAGGAAGAAAAAGAACGTAAAGTTTTGGCAGCGACGAAAATCGTTTCCCGCGTCATTTATCTTCGTGATTGGCTCTCCGTGTAACTGACATGGTAAAATGCGTATGTAACTTCAAGTTTTTATTACAACTTACGCCGAACACAATTCGTAGACTGAGGAGTAATGAGGAAGATCTTACTCGTAATCATATAAGTTTTCACCGGCTAAATGAGATTCCAACTGAAAGAATTTATGAAAACTGTGCTTTTTCCGACCATACCAATTAAGGACAAGAATTCTTTCACTTAAACTAGTCCTCTTTAATCTGATATTTTGTAGTCAAAACTCAGTTATAAAGTATTTATTTGGTAAAGTAACTAGTTGGTCACCTCAAAGTGACCTTCAATCGCAAGCAAACCTCAAACCAGAAGCGTTTATTTATATTTTCGTACACATACAACAAGGGCTTCCTTCACGCATTCGTTACTTAACACAGACAAATGCTCTAGGTAGTGAGTTCTGAAATGAGAAATGGTTGCGATCTTTGCGCCCGACGTGTCGCCGGCCCGGTGGACCGATGAGCGAGTGTTTCGCAAATGTGAACCCTAGTCGCGAGTGCTTCGCTTGAAAGCCAGATATTTCAACGGGCCTCAACAATAGTTTACGTACAAGTTTCTGACACGTAACTCTATATTTTAATGTAACCGAATTTGAATGGAGACTTGTGGCAAGTCGTATCAGATTTAAAAATGATAGATCTTTCCTGATAGTTATAATTAATTCACATTTCTGTGCAGGTGTTTCCGACTTAAATTTATCGATATGTATCGTAGTCTAATATTATTTTAACGTTTAATATTTTTAAAAATATTTAAAAATGTATAAAATATTGGATATTTGTTTCGTACCAG
>LGAG01000585.1:374550-397488 GCA_001278395.1 Lerema accius
ATGTACCTTATACCTACGTACGTCGTCGTATTTCCGCAAGGTTCGTTAAAATGCTATGTAGTCCAAAGGGATGAGGTTCTCTTTATTACCTGTAACAAAATATGAAAATATTGTAAACATTGGATAATTATACCATTTAAAGCCACTCCGAAGAATTAAATATTATTTAATAAACACGAATTTTTTTTGTATCTTATATCTGGAAATATTGATATAAAAAAATTTTCATTTTCATTTTTTTTAAGGGAGGACGGAGGTAATAAAGTCAAATCTCACGACACATCAGTCGGTGTCGTAAAATCGCAAAAACGCGGACCGATCCTCCTAACGGCTTCCCTCAACTTTCCGCTACAATGCAGAGCATTCTAATTTAGTTAATTAAACCGAATCTAGAGCACTGTCTCAAAAACATCTCATAATTAAATAACTAGAAACAATAGTGGCTGCTTGCTTAGTGCTTCCAGACACTGATTACCGGCAAGTTTGAGATTCCGCGCTTTGTGCAAACCCGCATTAATGCAATAACTAGCGCAGAGTTGAATTTCACCTCCAACAAATAACTGGGAATTACATTTAATTACACACATAGTAGTAAACTGAACACGCGCTTTTAACGCCCGACCACTTCAGTGGAGTAGCAACCGATAAATACTTAGAGGGCATATATCAACACATGTCAAATGGTTAAAATAATGGAGATGGTTTTATTTAAATAGTAGAATAGTCTTTCATATTTAGCCGGCTGGTATGGATGATACATATTTAGAAGAAAACCAAAAACCCGAAAAAACCGAGAAAAAAAATCGTTTCCGAGAAATAATCCTTAGATAATAAAAAATCTTTGTATCACACGGTAAATTGCAGAAAACGACTACTTACTTATTTTACAAGGCGCTATGTTTATCTGGTATATGCTCACGTTTTCTCAGAAGTAGTAATTGGAAACGATATACTTATATTTATTTACTTAACAAATACAAAAAAGCGCTTAAAGCGCTACCTCGAATTGGAACTTTTATACGTGTAATTATCCCCGGTAGCACGAAAACATCATTAAGTATTTCGAGGAAAAATGTGTTTTAGACGATGGCGGATAATGAGACAAAAAATCCCTATTTATTGGCAGGTAACCGACGGTAATAACGAAAGAATAATTACACAGTATGTACTCATATTTCAAAGTACCTAATCTATCCAAAACCTAAATTATTTTCGAATACTATCGCATAAATTGGGGGCGGTAACATATTCTTATTATTAAACTTATACTACTCAATTTATTAATGATACAAGGAACTACAAGACGTAACCCACTTATTTTTACGTCTCTCTTAAACACAAACAAAATCGGGAGTTCGAAAGAGACGCATGTATGCAGTAGAAACTAGTATTTCAGCCAGAATCTTTATGTGAAGGAATTATAGTAGATTCTTAGTAACAGGTGTCAACCTAATTCGTAATTAATTTCAAGTAAGTTTAACCAAACACTGCTGAGTAATTATAATGTTCTACACTACTACTAAGACTCGCTTTTTTTCGCTTCGGGAATCCTTTGACTAAATATCTATTGAAAAGATGTTTGGGAGACGTTCTTTAATCCCAAATCAATTTAATATGTGAACTCATTGAAAAAATTATCTAAAGTATCCAAATCGGTTAAGCGATTTCTGAGGCAAGCGTGAAGAAAAGCGATAAAATGTTTTATTAACATTATTGTGGCATAAAAGATGCCCTGTTTTCTTTAATACAAGTCACGACTACATTTACTCAATGAACCCCCACTTTATCATCAAATTTACCTAAAATCGAAACCTAATTATTAAAACTGACCATAGACAAAATGCTTTGAACAGTTGAGACCACTTCTGCTTAGGTAAATTTATTGTTTTTAAGTTCAAAAATGCATATAGCCAAATTATAACATAGACCACTTTAGTTCCAGGCTAGCTAATCATCATTACAATAGTACCAGTAGGACAATTAAGGTAATTCAACAAAACCCGGGCCCTGTTCATCGTATCTTATCAATGTATCTGCAGGCTGTAGCGGCTCAACCATTCCTAGTACATTTCGTTGTCAACCAACGTTCTCCTGGAAATGCGAGCCCCAAATAATTCCCCAGGCTCAAAGGCTGTGTCGTGAAAATGGTTTCAGGGGCGCATTGACTAATTAATGTTGCTAGTTTATCTGCTACATGAATGCAACAGAACTGGCCTGCATACTCTATGTAGATAGAAAAAAAATTTACGATTCAAGTATGGAAGCAAGTTGGGAGTAAGTGAATTTTTTGGAAGATATTGATACACGGATATAAATAGAAATAATTTTGCCAAAAATGGATCGCCCTCAGCAATAGCCCAGTAAATCACGTCCGTTAGTTACCAGGGTGATAACTACTAATCTACCTTACTAAACTACATATAAATAAAAGTGCAGCATATAGTTGGTTGTCCAATATGGACAATATCTTTATCACTTACGACTCAGAGTCCCAGTTATTATAGAGATCATAAGAATTCAATTACGGCATTTTTTTTTTACTTGGCCGTTAATAAGATTGTTAAAGAGGGGTGGATTAAAAATAATGTAAAATGGGTTCATAAAAATTAATGCAAGCATCATCCTGCCAGTCCGCCAGTCTATAGATGTGGAAATGTGGAATTCAGATATTTGATGGACGTCCACACCACCCTTTGTATGCCATACCTATTAGTACGCCAACAGAGAATCATTTCTATTGGCATACCTACTAATAGGTATGACATTCATCAGTTCCAACGAAATATTACTCCCGCACGTATCATCTGTCAAAGCATTTTCGAAGTTTGATACTAGTACCAGAATTGATACGTTCCTACAGGAGTAATGCCAATGGTTTTCTGGCAGGCAAAAGTAGCTAAACGTTTTTTCCCTTCTACTGTTGTCAGCTGATGGAATAAAAAGAAACATCGCTTAATAAGAGACATTGCTTAATAAACTCGACCTATTAATGACCTGCCACAGAGACTTTTTGCACTGTCGATTACCCAACTGTATACCATCGGCATCCGCTTTTAACTCAACTAGGAAAATCAAAGAATCAACACAAGCAAAACAATCAAGAAAAAATATAAAACATGATACACGCACGATGTCTTACTTGGCAGCATAAAACACAGTGCAATTCACAGTAAAAGTGGCTGTAGTATATACGTAACAAAACATAAGCAGACGTTAAAGTTTCTTGTAAAAAATTGTTGGGCAAACAAAACAGGAGCGGGAATACAAAATGAGCATGAACTAGAAGGCTACTTACTACCTACACGTCTAACCTGACCCTGGTTATGACTTGGCGCACGAAATAACAAATTCTGTTGCCCGTGTAACTTTATGCCGGCATTAATTAAAAATTACCACAAACTTTCCCCTACTAATGGAACGGGAGTTGTATCAGCGAGAAGTAAGGAACGAATGCGGTTTTGCACGCGATATTTCTGATTCATGTCTTGTGGTGTTGACTCATTTAATCAGCTTTTGAAATACATTGTAGGACGTCTTTCCTAGTTAGCGCTAATCTGACCTAGTCAGGTTAGCTTAGATTAGGTTATTCTGGGCTTTCCAAACTTAGTTTCCCCGACAGCTTTAAGTCATCAGTCCACCTAACCGAGTAGCAATAAAAACCTTCCCTTTTAGCTTGAAATCTAACAACTTTTAAATGTTTTCTTCAACCTATGACTAGCCTTCTTGAATGACCCTGTAATCTTATATCTTTCTCTATGTGTAGTAGATTATAATAATGGAATTAAAAATTTAAATTAACTTTATGCTTTATGAAGCACTCACTTTTGTAAGAAGCAGTACAAAAAATCTTCCTCCATTCAAATAGGTCGAGTCTAGTATAGCTCTATATTATTGTCATCAGATTGTAGAAGGTAATTTTAACTAGGGATTTCCACTGAGTAAAAGCACTTAGAATAATAATAAGTACGAGGAAGATCCGATATATATCTCGGGTAAATGTACCAGTGCAAACACTTTTAAATCGAAGCAAAAAGCGTTTAAACGCTTAAATAGATGCAAATAGATTCATTTTAACTATGTTTAACCAAAGATCGTTTAACATAATTTTCATCGCTCAATTTTATATTCATTCACGGAATAGTCAGTCAGCTTTTAGTTTAAAACGGAATTAAAAGCGTCAAGCCTAGGTTTGCATATAATTTAAAATCATTTTAAAGTTTTCTCTTGCGAAGTTAAATTTGTTTCGTACAATTTTAAAGCTTTTAATTAAAACCGAGGGAACACATGTGTATGTGTATGTGTGCGCGAAGTAATTTCGAGGCATTTTTTTCATTCAGTACAAATTAGCCGGATGAGTTTTTGCGAATGTGCCTTCGAACAGATTTCTTGCGTCGTAATGCCTTTCAATGTTAATTGAATTCCAGACTTTATTCGGATAAAAACGTATTTCAATGCCGTTTACAATACAATGGAGGTTTTCTGGTGTCGTCGGTAGGAATGACTGCGACCTCTTTCAATGGTAATAAAAAAGTGCTCCAAGCCTTCATTGTTATTAGAAATCCTCACACATGTACAATTACACGTAAACATTTAATCATTCTAACAGAGCCATATATACGAGTATGTATAAGACACTAGGAGGCCGTGCGGAACAACGTCTTGTCCTCCAACATAGTATTAAACCTCTTATAATTTAGTTGATCCCTTAGTTTTCCACATCAGGTACTCCCGACCTTAAATTTTCGTATAGCTTTAGTAACTTGACATCATCATTACATTGGACAACTTTTGCTATGAAGGCATTTCAATATTTTCAATAGTTTAGCTAATCTCTTGAAGTATCTCGGCTTCAGCACCATCCACCTGGTGGTGTGATTTCAGACACTCGATTCCACTTTCACAAACAATACAAAAGTATTGCTGATTTTTTCTGTCCACTTTACCAATTAATAGATTGTTTCACAAAATAAGCTTACTATAATTATGTAACGATAAACAACAACCTTCGAAAAAATAACATGGCTATAGCTTCCGATTACAGCCATATTAATTTCACGTGAGGAAAGGTTATTAAATCTAACTAATAGCAACTTTAAACAAACAACAGTAAAAGTTAACAATTTAGTTAGTTACAAGCGAGCTTATGAAGTAATAAAACAATTTTATAAATAAAACCACACGATAATATCTGTCCAAACACACAACAACTTTAAACTTTAAATCATAACATCGGTGTATCGCATATTCTCCGCGGAAACTTTTAATTGCGGCGCCAGTTATACACGATGTCTATGAAAATCACGTGAGAGTTTAATGAATTTCGTAGCAAATTTTGGCCGGAACACCGCCACCGCCCGAACTCATACCTAATATTCGTCATGTGCAGAACAAATAAACAGTAACATTCAAGTCAAACAGCGGGCCAGTGTTTAAGTTGGGGAATAATCCGCACAAAGTTATATCACTGCGAGGACTGGGACGGAGTACGAAACACGCGACCTGGTTATTTTAGAAATGTACTTACATAGCTTCTTCAATTTACTTTTGGCCATTTTACTGATGATTAAGCTACTCATTTCTAGGTATGCTTTATTCAATACTAGATGACGTTTTCGCCTGCGAAAAAATAGTTTAAAAATATTGGATTCATCCCAAAGAAACCCACAATCAGAATAAAATCTATCCTATCAATTATATCTTTTCCTCGATGCAAACTATGTGCGTCTAGTTTCAGCTTAATTCGTTCAACGGTTAGCGGGTGAAGGATTTACAAAAATCCAAATAACTTCACAAACATTCACATTTACAATATTAGTAGAACTAGATTAATAGACTATTAATAAAAATACTTTATCCAACAATATTACCACTCAAGGTAAACTAATAAGATAGTTATGATATGAAAACTAAACAGCTCAAGCATAAAAATAAAGCTGGTACACAATAAGTAACTTGACACAGTAATATAAATTTTACCGCTGACAATGTAGAGGAAATCTACGCAAAAATCGAAAACATATATCTTCATCGAGAGAATGGTTGGAAACTGGACGTTTAAAATGGGATTCGGCGAATATTTTCAAATGTCTACTTGTGCCGTGTCCGGCCGGTTACCGGAACGTGAATAGTTTAAATTCCCGGACCGACGGACGTTTCGTTTTCAATCGCTTTGGCTCGAGATAGAAGATACTAGATTGATAGAGATACGAGTATCCACGAAGATTCTGTTCGTTCACCAGTTGGCTTCCGAAACCGAATTGAACTTGATTCTGTTTTCAGTTCAATATAGATTTCATTCTGTAAAGGTGCGTACAGACTATATAACAAAACATGTTATAAAACATAGTTAAATAACATGTTTTATGAATGTGGACGATATGTGTGTATATTTTAATGTTATATTTCATTGTGATACAACAATGTTAGATAATGTGGACGTGTTATATAACAAAAGTTATATAACATGTTACTAAATCTGTACGCACCCTAACAAAGTTGTAATAGCGTAAGCACAAAATAGAAGGACCGTAAGTCC
This sequence comes from Lerema accius, assembly GCA_001278395.1. Taxonomy (NCBI): domain Eukaryota; kingdom Metazoa; phylum Arthropoda; class Insecta; order Lepidoptera; family Hesperiidae; genus Lerema; species Lerema accius. The sequence goes on from LGAG01000585.1 coordinate 381,086, forward strand.
CAAGCAAGTTATATCGGAAAACAAAATTTGTTGAGGGTTACAACATAAAATGTAGCTTTTTTACAAAATCCTCATATAACTGGAGTCAAAAGTGAAACAAACAACATAGCTTCAAATAGAAAGGATACATCGACAAACTCGAAATGCATTCTTGAAGCATTGTTGATATCAAAAGTTTTGACGCAATAAGAATTCGTTTCCTGACCCAAATAAAATTGTACAAAGTATGATAAAGGCGATACGCCAACTAGATGTACGAGGAAGGCAAACTCTGCAAGAACGATGCAACAAACTGAAAAAGCGCAAATGTAAGACATTTTTCATCGTAGCCGCAGCGACATTGTACTAGACCGGCTCATATTTTGAACTTTGCGTCTTGTTATTTCGAAATATATAGTTTTCTACACAACGGCTGACCCAGAAACTACTGTTCCGACCGAGTTTGTCTTCCTTTACGTTACATGAGTATTCATCAGTGGCCTACGATTAGATATACTCGTGGTTTGTACCTAAATGTTAAGAGCGCTTGAAGATTTCCACATCATAATTCTAATAAAAATTACGATAATGAATCAAAGTATCTTGATAAATACAACCCGAAGATTTCTTTCATAACCACATAACTTCTACTCACTAAATGAAGAGAGCTAATTGCAAAGTCCATTAGTTTCGTACCAAAATCTAGGTGGTTTTTTATTGTGGAATGTCAGTCAAACAAGTTTAATCCGGCGTTAAATGTTACATTATAACATGACCGACACGAGCAAGTTTCTAACTACAAACTACTTGCACCACCGCTCAAACAGCTGAAGCCGGCGATACATTTAATACGCGATCGGTCTCACTCCGGGGAGTGATTAGGGATTCCTCCGGCGCCGACTAACATTCAAAATATTAAACGGTCGAATAAACGTCATTCTGTATGCGGTGTAGACGATATAAAACGACCAATGTTATTAGACACGTCGCTTAGAAGGGAAACGCTCCCCCGACGTCGGCGATGTAAAAGAATGGCGGAGGCGGCGGGTGTCTACCGTGACTGGATGTCGTCTGGAGAGCAATGCATTCCGCATCAATACGGATGCTTTGCAGCGACGGTCGGTGACATATGAGTATTGCAATTTCCGAACGTGGCGTCGTTAGTCGGGCATAGCGAGATAGGCGAGTCGATGTATCAGCCGATGTAATGATTTACGTTTGTTCCGCTGCTCGCCTCGAACGATCTGTGCTCGTGTATTGCGTCTAAAAACGCCGATGGATGTCGACACAGCATTTTATTGTCGTTCGGATGTTTTGCAAAAAAATGCCCGTTCAATTCGTGTTTTAGTACTTCGACGCTTTTGTTGGAAATATCGCTGTGGGATTGCCGATGTTCCGACTTTTTAATGACTGCAGGGAGGATTTTTTTAATAACAACTAAAGCGACTTTTAATTTTTTATCAAAATATGATACTAAGGTTTTCTGTTTTAGAATAATTAAGTTGTGGTTTTTTGGAGTATGTGATCATCTTTGAGTTCGTAGGCCAAGGTATACGACAGTCTTTTTCAGAGTAGATGCAACCACTATAGAAAAGCCTAATAATAAGCGAATTATGGTAGACTTTATAAAATTAACAATGCAAAGAGCATTGCCGTATGAAAGATAACTAAAAACGAGAAACATTTATTAAGTCGAAGCAACTATACAAGAGTTAATTAAATGCAAATAAATATACGATAACGTACTTCATTAAATATTGCACTTGATATGGTACAAATAGCAAAAGTATTGTTAGAAATATTAAGTAGCCTTGTATCCACAGTTTTACCCGTGGTTTCAGACAATAAGATTTCACAGGTAGTACCTACTACAAAAACGACTTGTTAACCGCACGAAGGGATAGATAAGCACACAATACCAGTAGGTAAGACATTCACCGCTCAACCCGCACACAATGCCGAAGCAAATAGATTCGACGACAAGTTAATTGGGTGACGTAATACGATCGTCTGATCGGATACGGCCCGACACGACACGCCGTACACATTTGCATTTAGGTACTCATAGAAAAGTCAGTTGACACCTTCTAACCTGATATATTGAAAGAGTCTATGTAATCTATTGTTAGATGAAATATATTATGATAAGTTATGGTCCAATTTCGAAAAAAAAGCGAGTCATCTAGTTTACATAGTTTTATCATTTACTACTTATAATCTTTGCCCATAATGTGTACCTATATCATAGGAGTATTATTCTTGGATTGAGTCAAAATCACACACTGATTCAGCCTTTGATTGTTTCTTTAAGGATGAGTTCAAGCGCTGCAAATTCGTTTGAACTCTCTAATAACACCACAACTTGTAATATTAGAGCACCTATCTTACATTTACATAGTAAGATAGCAAGACAAAGTCTCATATCTAGCGAACAGCTATAAAAGTTGTCAGATAAAGCCGGTAAGTTTTTAGACGATTTTAAAGTTGGACCTTGTAGGTGGATGAAGCGGACGAAATTGGTAGAATATTTCTAGAACAGCAGCGCCTGAGGACCAGTAGACTGTATTAAAAGTTTAAAATATCGCGTATGTAATTTTACAAGACCATGTTTCGGATTTTAGAGTCAAAGATAACAACGAAGGCAGTAAGAGTTTGCACACGAAGTTATTAATGTCCTGACAAAATTCGCTTTACGTTTTCCGAATCGAACCAATTAAAATAACTGAATCAAGAAGTACCTAATACTCCTTTTTAAGCTGAAATAAAAACAGTAGGCCAAACAGCTTTTCGCTAATTACAGTTATGATACCACTTTCCACTCGAAACTTCCACGAAAACTAGTAGAACTTTATTTAGCACTTCACTGCTCAATGTTATTGTTCGGCCGCCGCAGCGGGTAGTCGGGCAGGTTCCGACTACCAAGCCCGTCTGCGAAACTCGAAAGTTTCCTCCAGATTGAAATATCTGAAATGAGGCGAAAATTGAGACCGACCGAGGCGGGCTCAATGATTAAAAAGTTAATGGTTAATTGCTTAAAACGTGGATCGACAGAGATACTACTGAAATATGGACGTTGGCGTAATTAACTAAATTCAGTGAGTTTATAACTGAAGTAAATGTGGTTTGGCGTTCGCCTTGGGTCACAATTAAGGGACGGGCAATGGCGCGTGATTATTCCCGTTGGTGGTCGCTGGGTTCTGTACAAACTAGTTTTATACCGACAATACTAACTTATATATTGGTAGAGTTGATTACCTGCCTCGTTATTACTATTTACTACCTAGCAACCAACCTCCTTCTAGAATGAAATCCACTATGACAATTACATACGATTGAATTTGAAAGCTACTTCGAACAATCCGTTAATGTGGCTTCTCGCTTTCTTTCTGAACAGCATTGGCGATGTCATTTTAATATTAGATATTCATGGGCAATGGGATACAACGACCATCAAGTTGTTCGTATCACTCCAAACTTTCTATTATAGTTAAATAAGTAATTGTATTGTCTAAATGTAGTTTTACACCGAAAGTATGCTTATTTGTTAAAAACGATTTTCCTATCAACGCTACTCCTGTAACTCTCAAAATCCGTAGTATAGGATGAGTAAAAGAGCCTATTCCTTTTCGACACCAATAAAAAAAATAAACGAAAAACCATTGTATAGATAAAACCTCAAAGAAGTAAGAATAGAAAAGGAAATCAGTATCCACGAAATGTAATTAGGCACAATCTATCAGTAATAGCGATCGATACAGATCTCAGAGCGTACCGCTATCGGACAAGACCCCCAGTTCCCTATTAATTATGCATCCTTATCTGTCCATTGTGAAACATCCACAATCGCGGCTCCCTACTTCTCAAACCATTAGTTTATTAGCTGGCAAATAACAATTGTTTGCGATAAAATCGAGATGTTCAGATAATTTCCTAATTATTATCAGAACGAGAAGTATTTTTGTTTTCTACTTATTTACTCTTTATTGTATTAATGTACAATGAGGAGAGTTAATGCCCTGTGCAATAATAATCAAAATGAACATTTGTATTACTTCTACAGAATACAAAGGACATATAAGTAAATATTGGATATAAGAGAAACAATATAATACAACAGGATAATTTAAAAAAAATCTTGCTTAAGAAGTAAACCCACTTACCCAGTGACCTAATTTATTTTCAGTTGTCTCTTTTAATTCTCTTCTTATTATAATCACCGCTAACGCCTCACTGTTACGTATTTAAAACAGTAATCTCTTTAAGTTAAACGCAAATTCGACAGATAGATACCTAATTAACTTTACGCTTTTAAACATGTAAACGAAACGAAAAATAAACCTATAAATTAACCTGTTACTTAGACTTCAGTATACTACATTTAAAAGTTCCATTAAAAGACCCGCATAATTACATCAAACGGTACAAACCACATTAAGCTAAACGCAACAGCCAATACGATGGAGCCGCACAGATGTTGCAACAAACAGTGTGGCCCCAAAAAGATAATTGGAGCGAAGGCGTCGCTCCAAAAAGATTGTTGGAGCAAAAGCCAAACAGCCCTAAACTGTTTACGCGGACGTGATCGAACGAGTGGGGATGCGCCATTTTCCTTCAATTACGAGGAGCTTGTCGCTTCGGTAAGTAAATACTCGTTCTTCTATTCCGAGCTAATATTACGGAAATTCTGTCTTGTATTTATGGTTATTTTTTGCTATTTTATCAGTTTGCATTCTTTTGTGACTGGGACCGTATACAGTAAATTACAAAACCGTACACAATTTATTTCTCCTAATCAATGTTAACTACGAGTATGTCGAAACGCATACGTTCCTACGCCATTTTTACATATTACCTAGATTACATGTTTAAACGAAAATAGCTGACAAAAGAGTCTCCAAATGTTAAATGATTGTATTGCCTATGGAAATCAGCAACATTAATAGCATTAATGGTACGTTATCGAATAGAAGACAAAGTAAGAAGGAAAGAACGGGCTCTCAAGCAAGAAAAATGACGAGTCATTTCACAAACTCAAACAAAAGAACGGTAGCTATAGCTACATTAAAGTGCCCTTTCACTTGACAATATTAAACATTATCAAGATAGCTTTAATACACATCATACTTACTAATAGACATCAGTTTAATACCCCAGGCTACTTTACAAATGAAAATCACCCTTAAACTACACCTCTATTGCCAATGGCACACCAATCGTATCCGACACGGCGTAGACGGGTCGCGGGTAGTGATTACACAACTAAGTTACCATAGATTACACGTCCATTAAACGATACGACGGCACGCGACGTCGCGTGACTGTAGGCTTGTTGTAATAATTACACATCTGAAACCGAACTCGATGACTAATTAATTAACAATTTCTACCCCCTTGATGTTCTGATGGAAGCATAATTGCGTCTCAGGAACAGAACCTTGCGTGATGTATGATTGTAGCTGCGCACTTTGACTCGTGTATTACGATGTATTGCAATCATTGCATCTCGTGAGCATATCAGATATCTATATCCAACTGTTTACTTAAAGCAATTTGTTACTTACGACATTATTTCATACCGTTATTAAATAGTAAGGTCGTAATCTTACTGCCTTTTTATCATATCAGCATAAGAAACGAAATAAATTGCCTTAAAATATTCCGTTTCATGTAAGTCTAGACAGCTATTAGGTCGACAGATTACATTACGCTAAGTCACATTGACTCAAAAGGCAGACTGCTAAAATTAGTCATAAGTTACTTTGTGACATTGACGAGAATGAGAATATAAGTCGCATTAATATTTTACTGAAGTTAAAACTTTGTACAAAGTAACGAGCTTAAATAGTTTCCAACTTGTTTCAGGTTCAAAGCTGTTGGGGCCAATTACAGTTGCAAATAAGTTCCATCTCAGTTCTCACGATGCAATCCTCTTGTATTCCTCTATGTCGACTTTGAGACTCCGTAGACTGTGCAACCAACTTGCAAGCCATAGGATTCTGGTAGGTACCGGTTTCAACACTCACAGCACCACACTTAGATTCCCTCTATAATGTTGCCATTGGCAACATAGATAAAGAACATACTCCCAGACCGAGAACAAAAATTTAAATTCTTCATAAAAAATTTTTGCCTGAGAAATTGATATTTAACTAAAAAATTAATGTCTATTAAGCTACAAATACTAATCCCAAAGAGTCCAACATCGGATGAATGCATTTTAATTGGAAATAGGAATTATCAATTTTTTTAATACCCTTTATAAATAATCGGCCAAAATGTCACCTGATTGTAATGGCAATGTAGTCGACGTAGTTAAAAAGCAGTAACTTAGAAGAATTCTGATCAAATTTACTTTAAAGCCTTAATTACTTATGTGTCTACATTTAAGTTTCTTGGAAAGAGAATTAATTGCAATTTACGGAGAAATAGAAACTAAGAATTCCACCTAACACCAAGCTATCACACAAACTTACTCTTAAATATTATCTAGTAATCTATATTAGAGCATTGTAATACAAAGCATCGGAGCGTCTCAGACAGGAACATTCGGCAATATTTGATACGTCACGCGACGTACATACGTGTACAATAACATTCCGTATTCCATATTCGAATATCTTATTTCTTAAGCTGTTATTTCTCGCACGTTTGTATTTCTCGTCTCGTGGAATAAATATTAAACGTGCTTTAGGAGGGAGTTTCTGTGTGAGGAGTGCTCTTAAGAATAGTAACTATTGTAACGTTCAATTGGTGAACATTACAGGTGCGATAATTGGAATGAGCTTAAGATAATTGTTGCTTAAAAAACAAATATGGTTGTTACGCTGTGAATTTATTTTACAATGCAAGACTTCTGAGCATGTTGCTAATTACATAAGTATTATTCCAAATTGATAGAATAGTGTTAATTTCCGTCTGGGGTTTATTGAAATATTTCAATTGAACACTTAAAAATATAGATTAATAAACTTAAATTTACTTTACTATAGTAAATAAACGAAAGCTTTTCAATTGTAGGTACGTTGCTTAGCTAGCCTAAAATCAGTAACAAACCACACAAAATTTCGGTTTCAAGATCTTTATTCTCGCTACGATATATTTCATTATATGACCATCTAATAACAGTCAAGTCAATGTTGTTTGACCTTAATAATACGGTGTTCACGATCACGATCACGTCGATTGACGACCCCGTAGCCTAGTTGGTAGTGACCCTCCCTGCGAAGCAAGGGGTCCCGGGTTCGATTACCGGCCGGGGCGGATATTTATGTGACAGATAAATTTTTGTTCTCGGGTGTTAGTGATGTGTTATTTGTGTTGTCCATGCCACCCGTGACACAGGCAATCCTACTGCGGGGTATGAGTGTGTTAGCATTTTGTTTGTTCACAGGCAGCCAATTAGGCTTAGGTTTGAGTGGCCGAAATAACTAAGTAACTAACTCGAAACGACCAAACATGCTATTTGCATCGCAGTAGCTAATTGCAATGGCGTGCATGTAAAGGGCCATCGCCGTCGTCGATGCAAATTTTGTTCCTTTTGTACACGTACAGTTTATTTTGAAACTAGCTTCTATAACGATTGGAGTTTTCCAATTTAACTTAGAACGCCAGTTCGGAGCAGCTGAGTGCATGTGATGAATCTGTTGGTAATTTTGTTTGTGGTGAACACTTACAGTAGATGACAGTGAATATGTCTGCGCTTTAAAGTTTTGCCTTTTTTACACTGCGTCGAGGAATGAGGATCAAATTTTATAGTTTTATGATGTTTAAATATAAATTCGGAAACCGGACTTCACTCAATTTGCCAAACGAAATTCCGGCGCCTTCTAGTGCCATTAACTAAACTTAACAAAACCAATTTTCAATCGATGTATCATCTAGTAACAAAGGAAAACTCAATTTCAAATGTAGGTAGGTAGTTATACAAAGTCCGTCAACACGTATCAATTCATTGGCTGATTAAGTTTCAGCTTAATCAGTTCAACAGAGCGTGAAGGGACAACAAACATCCAAATATCAATACATCCAAACATCTTTACAAAATTCACATTTATAATATTAGTAGGATTACCGTCAAACGATTAATGAGTCGGCGTCGTAGTGAGAAACGACCATCAAACAAAACCCCGCCCTGGTCACACGCGGATGTCACGTGATGTAGCGATAAAATTCCGCCGTCAATAAATATTTCATTTCGTTCATCATTAATCTTGTCTGCCCCCGCGGCGTACCCCATTCAATTGACCAGTTATTTACATGGAGGTAAATTATGAACTTCCAATATCGACTCGGCTACAGTTGTTTAAGTTAGGGTTGAGTTTATGGGATGAGAAACACTGCGAAGTTTAGATTTGTTTGACTATTCGAGTAACAAGTGATTGAGTTGTTACAATTAATATGTTGTGACGTTGATGAACTTAGTACGTGAGGCGAGGGTTTCTCGATAAACGATGTTTTTATGTGCCGTATTCATAAATGTTATGTAACGTAATTAAAATGAGTATAAAATAGTAGATACGTTATTTTACCTTTCTTGGTCTAGGACTATAAGTTATTCGATACGCTAAAACCTTCACTTAACTGTATTAAAAAATGTCAAGTTAATTCTTAAATGGTGTAAAATAGTCAATTTAAATCAAATTAAAATAAGTGTCCTACAAAATCATAGGTACTTAACCAAAATACAAATCCGTTGCAATAACGATCATTGCCATGTTATGTTAACGGTATATTCTAACCCAGGTTCCTTGTTACTGTGTAAGTACAAATAAAAGTATTTCTTCTGATATTATTATATTATTTTATTACAATAACGCCGCACAACCCTAGCCCAGTGATAAGGCGCAGGTGAAATATGGGCAATAACGCCACTGAATGTATTCACCAGCCGATGGCACGCCCAATTCCCACGCCCTCAATTTTGTTTCCCCTTTCTTTGCGGCGTTTTAATTTTTCCTACACTACATTCATGATAATAAAATCCACAATAGAGCATAAAAAAAATATGAAATATTAAAAGTATTAAAAGAACCACGCATTTTATTAAACTCACCATTCACTACCACCTTGCATAACATTTCCACTTTACACATACGACACTAACAAAGATTTATCTTTTACATAACGTGGTGACATTTGAATTAATAACAAGAAGTACTTCATCACAGACCCAAAAAAAGAATAGACAGAGCGATTGCATACAATTGCTACTAAATACCAAAATAAGTGACGCATAAAATAAGTGACGCCCTATTCTACCGAGCGGTGGGCTACATATGGTTGAACGGCTACATATTAACTTTCGTCACTTTTATTATGGGTCTGTGTAGGTACCTACTTCTTCTTGAAGTATGACTGAACTTGATATAGCGATGGATTTAAGGTTAATCCCAGTAAGATTGTGGGAGAACGTGATGCATACCAGAACGTAATAGAACAAAACACACTGCACCTCATTTAAATTCCGGGTAAACTGACCTACTAGAGTCCCTTTCATAATGACACGTAAAACAAAAGTGTGCTTTGTATAAAGTATTCCGGCAACACCGCAGCTATTTTATATCCGCTTAACATTCCCCGCGGAGCTCTTAAATGTTGATGTTCTAAGCGGATGTTAGAGGCCATAATTAAAAGTTAGCGACGGTTAGTTTCACCTTAAAGTTCGCTCATTAAAACTTCGCACCTGAAAGCAAACATTCTTATGTAGAGTAACAAAATCCGCGTGCTCTGCTCACTCTGCCTTGCTTTTGTTTAATTTTAACAAGAGGACTGCTTTATTTTCGTGTAATTTCAACGTTATTTCTATGATGCCAGAAGTTGTTGGATAAATAAAAAGCTGGGAAAAACCTTTGTATGATTCACCTGAGATAGGATTTTGAGGTTTTTCCGTTGTCTACACTGTCATAAGCTAAGATCGTTTTACTATTAGTGACAAGCTGTAGTCACAAAAAGGGTTATGAAAAGTAAATTCAACTATGTATAAGTAACTCTTATTGCGATACGCTTTGTCATAAAGCCGCGAAATATAAACCTACGCCTGCATTTTAATACAGCAATGTTAACGCACGTAAACCCAAGTCAGTCGAGCGTAGAGAAAGAGCTTATACGCGCAACAAATACGCCACAACTGGAACCACTTTTAGACATATTATCATTTACAATTTAGACTGGGGGGTGATGGAGGATAATCAACTACATCTTTTAACATCTCATTAGGGTCTCAAACTCATCCTGTTTGATGAAAAATATTAAAATCGCCTCAAGCAGATGTAGATAGTAGATAGATGTCGCTAAAATCAAACATAATTATTTCTTCATTACATTCGTTGTGATGAAATAAACTGCTGCGATACCCACACTAGTTTACAAACGCAGCATTTCACATTCTTTGCATACGCCAGGTGCTTACGGAAAACCTGGTAAAATTCAGCGGCTCGCAAAGGTAATGTAGATGTAGGTACCTACCTACTCTTATACTCGTAGGTAGGTACGAGCACGCATCTGTGAGCCACAGGTGGCAGGATTGGTAACTATTTTTGCACGAATCCAAATTGAAAGGAATTTATATTAAGCTGATTTCTTCAATATTACCGTAAAGTTATTTTTTTTTATATTTTCAAATATTGCTTTAAAGCTGGTCATACACGGATTGCATCAAGTGTTTGTAGTTTGTAAATTCAAATTTGCAAATTCAAATTCAAAATCATTTAATCATATAGATATCAAAGAGATACACGTCATTTTTTTAATCTACTGTAGCTTCAAGCTTTACAAATGCAATAAAAAATGAAAAGCGAATGTATTAAACACAGTAGGTGTATAAAATTAGGCTTTCTGCATTTCGAGTACAAAGTTACATCTCTCACGTATTATTACATAGACTGTATACCTAATACAATCGTAATCCATTTGGTCACTAAGCTCTATGAAGCGCGACTCGGCATAAATTCATAATCAGCTAACACAGTACACATTAAGGTACTCAAGCAAATTGTTGCACTGCGTATATTATGTTAATTAATTAGAACAGTTTATTGAATATGACGAGATGTGGTTGCTCAAGTGTTGCGTTGCAGTAGTTCGTAATTATGATAAGTTGCTAATTAACTCTGCGCTAAGAGAAGTCGCTCCTATATACCCGTAGTAAGACACACTTACTCATAAGTATTTCGCGTATTCACATTCCCGCAACTGAAGAATCAATTTCTTAACTGTAAGACAAAATACCTTTTTAAAGGAAGATAGGTGTACATCTTGTATTCTGGGAGCGGAACTAAGACGCTAGTTTTGATGGGATATTCCACTGAATGACTTATGACGGTTATGGCGAAAATGCCTCCTGTCGAAGGTTACTGGATTGTTTAATCAGACTAATTCCGACGGTTCTAATTGCAGGTCATTTTACCATCAACCGTTTGTCACAGTAACTCAGTAGAGTACGTCAGTAACGCTAATAATAAGGGGGATCTCTGATTACTTGATCGGTAGCACTGGGTGGATGCTAGTATTATTAGTAATAATATTTCCTTTTGGTGTTACTCATGTCCAAGTACCTTTGTTAATTACATTCGAAGAGATTATAAATCCAAAGAAAAGTAACGCTTCAACAACGCAAGATTCTCAATTATGGCAACAGACACTGAGCACAACAAAGCATCGCATCCTGTACCCAATGCCAAGTCGTAAACTTTGACTTGGAAAAAAGATAAGCGCGTTGCTTGGAATAACAGTTGTTTACGCGACACTCTCAAGTGGAAAACAGATCATACGTCACGTTGGCATCGACGCGATTCATCGCCGACGTTTGTTTGTAGAACTTCTCCGTTCCATGCGTTTGGACAACCGGCGAAACTAGCCCGAGTTATGGCGGTCACTTTGTTTTTGGCATCGTAAGCGAGAATTTATGCTTCGGATCAGAACTGCACTTATAAACATTGCATAGTGATTCATGTTTCTCTCGTAGCAAGAGCTTGCGTAACTTCAAGATGGTCTTACATAACCAAACCCGCTGAATATGTTGGCCCTTCAACGTGACAGATCCTTAGTTGCTTTCAGCTCGATCTAATTGCCATTGAAGTTTACGTAAATTTTTTGTTTAGATGCTAATCGAAAATAAATACCAAACACCCTCGTACAACTTCAAACTCATCTGCAGACAGAATAAACACAGAGCAGTTTATAGTGAACTTAAAAATAAAATGCGATGCGCATTCCAATGCTATGCTTTCTTGCTACCATCGTGCATCGTGCCATTGCTATGTCGATTGCCCGTCAGCTCCCTGAATATATCGTATCGCAACGATAAAGACGTAGCACTCCAGTGCACTTCGGTGTGAAGCGTACTCCCCGAGCACTCGATATCATTCCTATGCTCCCATATCAAACGTATGGAAATGTAGACGAGGATTGGAAATGACGCGTCGGGCATCTCTCGGCGCTTTTAAAACTGACGTACGAGCGGTCAGGAAACTGGAAAGTTTGTGCGATACTGAATTAAGCAGAGTTGAGATGTGGGTCGGGACAAACATGTCGGTCGACGGGACGTGGGACAGACGCGGGACGGGCGCGGGACGGAGACGTAACTTGTCGTGCGGTTTGCGGGCGCTCGGTAGCACGTCGGAACTTTTTATAAAATCTAAATTAAAGAGAATGTGTCCCTTTTAGTAACACGTCTTTTTTATTTAGTAATGTCGTTAATTCTAAAAAGTTTTAGTCCTAAATCCTAGCTGTAAACGACCGAGCCTGATAGGATTTCCAAGAAATAATTTCTATTTCTACTTTTTTCCATATAGATATTCTTATACTGTAGCAGAATACAAAGAATGGGTTTTTGACAATTCAACCCTCAAAAGTGGTAAAATATATGGTTATTTCAGTTAACAACAATAGATTACGAATTTATAACCACATGAGTTATCAATCCAATTGTCTAGTAGTAATAACTAGCTTGTTGTGTGTGTGTCGTTGTAGCGGTTGTGTTCCGATGGAGATCCCGGAGCCGTCCACATAGTGCTGAGGTAGGCCACCAGGGGGGTTTTAGTGGGTAAAAATCCCACACAACCCTGTGTCGCTCCCACGGCACCGGGTACCTTTTGAAGGTTTCCCCCTCGACAACAATAAAAAAAAAAGCTCAACTAAGAGGTGACTCTACTCCTATATTACAAATGAACTGTCGTTCCTTCAAGTGGACGCTGAAGCCGTATCGACGTCACGTAGTCGCCAGGAAGCGGTACATCGCACTAGTTCGATCACGTGCCAACTTAAACAGTTTAACACTGTTTGGACTTACCTGTGTACGCAGAAAAATATTATCAGGTAGGTATGACTTCAATTCGTAGTTTTCTGGATGTTTTTACGTTGTTTTTGTAACATTTTATGAGGTGAATACGTCTTTTTTGCTACCATATGGGGGCAACCCTAAAATAATAATAACAAAATTGGGGATGCAGTTTGGCGTTGTAGTTTAGTATCCAAAATTAAATGACACCAATGGATAGCTAAAAGATCAAAGAATTAATTACAATAAGCGAGAATAGTGAAAAATCGCGCGCGGTAGAAGGATAGCGCTGCCATTTTCAGATTACCTATTATAAGACGTAAATACATAAAAAAAATATTTTATTAAAAAATAACCTGTAACATAAACGTATTCATGTACAACACACAGCCGTGTCCATGATATAAGTATACCCAATTTTTTTAACTACAAGGTAGAGCTTCATTATGTGGTCAGTTACTTTGATTATTTTGAAGTTAACAATTTGTATGTCCGCTGGTTATAGACTAGGTAACGTCCCATTAAATCCCGTCCCAAAAAAAATAACGATATCCAATCAAACGCATAGTTCTTCTGTTGCTAAGCATCACACACAATACTATGTAATCTAATCTAGTTCCGTATCTAATGCATACAATACGATTAGCAACAGCAATTAGCAATCAGCTTTATGATTCGCGCTGCACGTTTCCAAACAAACTAACATTAATATTAGTTACAATACATACCGCCTATTTACGGCGGAATCTAATTAAAGTGTAAAACGTGAGATCAATTAACTTCCAGGCGGATAGCTAGGTTCGAAGTCACGCCCGAATGCGCGTTTACACTGTTCTAGTAGCTTTAATCCCACTTGTACAGTTAGCAACTAGTAAAACTACTATTTAAGCATTAATTAGTGTTAGCGTAACAAAAACGGTCATCCTTAGTGCATTCAAAGAAGAAATATACAAAGTCCCTATTCCATTTTAAACTGCAGGTAGAATTAGCCAAATCTGCAAGTCCTTGAGGTTGACAAGCCTTAACCAGTTATATAATTATTTTAATGTATCAAGACTAGTAACAACTTGCGCTAGTTCACCTAGTAGTAGTAGTTAAGTGCGCCAGTACTAGTAGTCGAGTAAGACGTAAAAACTAAAACTATAAACAGGTTTATAAGCCGCCCGAAAACGTGACACACACGGTAAAATAGAGGGATTATCATCACAAAACCACTAACAATAGCATTCGTTACGGTACGAGGAAAAACATACCATATAGGTACCTACATCGTCTTTGTATATAAATTACTAGGGAGATAAAAAAACATCATAGTAAATAAATGAAGGTAAATCACTCACACACGTATCTTACAACAGGATAATATGCGACTGATGAACACATCAGTCAATCATGAAGATAAAAAAATTTAAATTTATATTAGACGATCCATATACCACAATGAATAATACACAGGATTGCCGATCAAGGGGTCTTGAGTTCAATTCCCAGCGATGCATAAATTAGAATGCTTAATAATCGCAGTAAAACATAATACTCGTACTATAGTTTTACGTGAATACGTTTTATGTTACAGGTAATTTTTATAAAATAAAATATTTTTATTTACGTCGCACAATAACCTGCAAATGGTGGCGTACATTTAAATACGTATTCACGTATGACCACTGGGCGATTAGTGTAAGCAAAATGGTCTCTCGACACGTATCGCGGACGCAATTCGATAACCCTCCAGATTAAAATACTCACCGCTCTCTTGTTATTTGTTTGTTTGTGAAATCGATTAAAATGTAAAAAGAATTATATCATATAATAAAATTGAAAGTTGGGGAGGGCTCTGTTAGTCTGTGTTTGAAAGAGCAACAAATTAGCATGTTTCTTGTTTATATGAAGACTATAAAGATCCCTAATCTAGACATACATTTTGTATAGGGAAACGTTTTTATAACCGCGGGATAACAGGTAAAAGATACACCGAAGCGAAGCGAGGGCGGGGCAGGCCTAAGCTATTATACGTCGTCATATTTAGGCAACCTATAACTTTTAAGGATTTTTGAATTATAATAATGAGTGCTTGACTGCCTTTGCTGTCTTCCTCATGCTTTAGATTAAGCAGTGAATGTGGTAAATAGTAAATACCTCTCATTACACCTCTGCATTCACATTCACGAGTATTACAGCGCCATCTATCGCAAACGTGGTAATTTACAAACGTATCTGTTACTAATCAATGCTAAGTACTAAACGATATCACAGTAGCTCCTTAGTTTACCTCGACTATAAATCACTACTTGGACGACTTAAGGAGGGTCATCAAACACGCAATTAACGCGGGGTAACAAACGGGGAACAATTAGACTCGCGACACGGAACGTGCATATCATTGCATTACATAAATCCTGATCGCAGTTGATCCGATTGTCGTGCTAATCGACCACCAAGTACGCATGCGTCGAAACGTCAAAGCAGAATTTAAAGCGATCTAAGTTTCATTTTTTTTCTTATAGCTTTAAAAAGCAAAACGGCACACAGCCTATTTAAGAATTACTGATTGTTAGCGTTTTCATTTTAAAGATTTTCTTAGCAGAAAATATTACATTCGTATTAGAAACAAATATTTTGGCATTAATCTATGTTCAGTTCCAAAGAATTTCTTATGCCAGAATCAAATGGATTTTTGTCAATTGGATTTAGTTATTGTTTAATAATTAACAACTTTATTCTTTTTCTAGTGTAAAGTGAAACTAATTAACCTTAAAAAAACAACCAAGTACCTAGTTGAAATAACGCTATACACTCATAGCCCCACACTAGAAGTCCCTATAGTCGGTGCCATGGACGACACAGAAACACACGAACATACAGCCAGAAGGTATACCGAACAGCTTTATGCTAGTCAAGATTGTATTATCATGTATGAAGACCGTGAACACCGAGACAATATCATTAATCCGTCATCGTCCAACATCAAGTCGGCTAATTGCACATGGAAATGCATGGAATACATAAGGAGCACACCACACACCACATACAATATACCACACGAGTACATGACGCAGTCTCAAAACGAGAAACCAGTTATTAGCCGCCCGAGGCGCTTGCTATAATTACATACATTAACGTCAAGTGTTTCTGTTATGGCAGGTTT
>LGAG01000585.1:399883-413733 GCA_001278395.1 Lerema accius
CTAGATAATTTTTATACGAAACAAGGCAAATTACTATGATTAGCTGAAACATGTTTCACGAGTAAGACAAAATACATATAAAGCTGATCAAGTTTACAGCCAAATCTTTTGTTGTTGTAGCCTCACTTTCGCTTTATGACCAAATACCAAATCGCACTTACTTTGCCCCAGCATCACAATGGTCCAAGTATCATAATTATTATTAATGCAGACCTTAACGATAAATACACAAAACAATACCTTATTATCAATTGATTTCAAGTTTGTAGACCACTGCAGCTGCGCTACACAAAGCACTCTTATTTCTTTCAATACATCAGCACACACATAAACCACGAACACAAAAGCAACAGTAAAGAGTCCTTTATAATACCGATCGTAAAAATTTACTTGATTGATCCCGCCGTAAAATTTGACACGCCCGCGCGCGAACCGAACGAGCGAGGAGTGACACGCAATGTCATCTGTCACTGAAATGTCCCGTCAAAATGTCACGCCCTCGAAAACCGTCACGTGATTAATAAGACACAGTTAACTAGTTAAGTTAATTTTCCCAACAAGTTAACAAGATTAAAATTTAAATTATAAAGCTTTATTCATTTAATGCCTAACGTATGCTGTTTGTAAGATTATTACAATTTAAATATCCCAAAAATTGGAGACGAATAAAGCTTTATATTACCTTCATAGACACAAGAGGATTATTAACAATTCAAAACAAAACAAAACTCGCAAACCACTAACCAAATTCAAATAAATGGTTAGTAAACACAAAATAGTAGCCTGTGACGGATCGAACCGGACAATTCGTTTTGGTGGCTAAATATCTAATTGAAGTTTGTACACCGTTTAATTTGGATATGTCCGATGTGTTTTATCTGGCTAATGTTAACACAGTATTCTGTACGTTTGGGAATAAAACGAGAATTGAAATAGAGTTAAATCGAGGTACACAGAGTTAATAAATAACTATTATGCGCATAGTCGGACATTGTTAACGATTGTAACAACATACATCAAATACTTTTTACAGGGAATTATAAGAAGTGCTCACAGCATGATGGCTCGTGTCGTTCCTAAGAGATGGTCCGAGTGCAAATAAATGGTTGGGTCAGCAAGATGATGAGTGAACTCTAGTGCCAAAAATTCTGAGCACTTCAGTGGTTGATTCGTCGTATCCCTTTCACCAATGTTATGTAGGTATACTGTAAATAGGTATGTTGTTTTTAATAATATTAAATGTTACCTACATTTATAAAAAAAATGTATCGAATATAAGGCAAACAAGAAAATTATTTCGAGCTACATATTAGGCAATTAATATGTATATTGAAGACAATAAATATAGAACAGCACTTGACATTAAATTCAACCGCTGTGTATCTTCCTTCCTCAACTAAAATTTATTATTACCGCCATTTGAGACGCGAACGATAATATCCCGAACTAGAATTCACGTTACGACTAGGTTCGATGAATATTCATGTTCGCATTAATAACATGTAAATTAGTTAATCATGACAGTGAAATATGTCTAATTTAAAGTTACCGCGCGTTAGGTAAGTTTACGGGTTGTTGGGATCTCTGTCTGGGAACAACAGGGACGTAACGTGGCGCACGTCTAATGGGATGTAATGGGGTTCATCCTAAAACACATCCATCCACGGTAAAGACGGTTACGATGTTTCGTAACAAACTTTAAAATGAATTTGCTTTACGTAGCCGTTCAGATTTTAGATTACTGTTAGGATGTCTTGAAATAAAAGGATTGTTTCTATTGAAAAACGTCACGTTAATTCCAGATTATTATATCTAGATATCATATTCTTCGTTGTTATTTATGCTTATCATTTAGTACGTATATTAGTCGAGATACTTCTGCCGTCATAACCAAATTTGTCGTACATGATGTGCATTTACTTTACTTGTTTTTTAATGGTTTTAAGACAGCAAACGAGCTGACAGTGCCAACAACCCCTGCCGCCCATGGACATCGTAACAAACTTCGAGTAAGGCAGGACTGTTAGGTTGGTTTGTTGCTAAATGTGAAAAACTAAGGGATCAACTAAACTTTAAGAGATAAAATAGATAGAAAACCAACCTTTTTTGGTCTTCTAGTATCCAATATATTATTACGATACACTATGTATGAATCAAATATTTGTAAGTACGCAGAATTGCATAACAGAACACCGATTCGAAATAAGCTTCCAAGACTGGTCTAAGCCATAAGCGGTTACCGTAAGCGACACAAATTGCTCGATTTATCGATAACACGGCTAAGGAATATCCGTTAATACTGCTAATATCCACCAAAGTGAGCCGTGCGACACTGGAAAAATTTACCCGACGAGCAGCAATCAGTCAAGTTTAGCTTCACATTACCGTAATGGAGGTAGAAGGAGCGCTTTGGCGATTTACACGAGGGATTCGCTGTATACGAGTATCCGTATTCGTTTCTCTAAAATCCCCACATCTGTTATGCGTTCGATACAGGGATTTAATAAGGAAAATAAGTATTTTTCTAATACATCTGCATCCGTCGGGTTACGCGATATACTCGTAGGTGATTTGGGTTTTCATTTCATGCAATCATTTATTTGTTTAAAATGAAACTGGATTGTATATTACATGCTATGTGAAACAGGCCTTTATAAGGTAATCTTAGAGCTCAAATCACTTTTCTTAGGCTTAATTTAATACTGACAAATTGATGTATTATTATATTTTACAAAGGCATACAGCTAACAACAGAGTTATTGTAAATTCAACGCAATAAGGCACATTATCCGTCGTAGCTTTTATTGTAGAATTCAATAAATCATATCAGGTGTACCTACATATTTTGTATACATAATTTTAGAGAAGGAATCGAAAAAATATTTGTTTGAATGGCACAAATACTCAATATGGTTTATTTTTATGTCATAAAAGTAAAACAACCCTTTACTATTTCAATATATAAAAGTGATACAGAATATAAGAAGGATCAAAAGGAACCAAAACTAAGTGTCCTTTAGTCAGGATAACCCGAGAAACCCCCGATTCTTTCGGGCGGTTGCACCGATTTCATTTGTAATCGAGCTTTTCTAATGTTTTAGTACGCGATATCTACTTCATAATTGTTGTAATACTATGATATTTTCGTGGCATTAATTACAACTTAGTATTATTTTCATTGCATTAAAATTCTTCAGATTCGATTCAAGCTTACATCTGCTGGTAGTAAATACTAACTAATACTAATTTGTATTGAGTAAAAGTATTTCAGTAAGCACGTTTAGTTTTTGTTATTACTGGATAACGGAGCTTAAACAGTGTTAAATAAGTTTAGTTTAATATTAAACAAAACTGATAAACCACCACTAACCACTAATTAATAATACAGAAGAGTAATGGACTATTTAATTCAAATTCAAAATAATTTATTCATGTAGGTACTTTTACATTATATTACGCTTGCTATTAGCTATAAGTACGTTGTATATTTCCTGAGGTGTAGGTACAATAAAGAGTGCTTGTATTGTATTGTATGGTATCGTATCGTATCGTATTGTATTCAATTATATGTATTGTACGCTCCATTTAGTTAGTTACTCGTGTTAATTGTTGCAGTAGATACTTTTACATGTAGAGCAAAATGTTGTAAAACAAACTCGTCAACAAATTAAAAAAAAACCGGCTAAGTTCGAGTCGGACTCGCGCAGTAAGGGTTCCGTTCCATCATCTATAAAAAAAACTTCGTTTGTTTAAAAAGACACTTATTGTATGGGGACCCCCCTTAATATTTTTTATTTTTAGTATTTGTTGTTATAGCGGCAACGGAAATACAAGTACATAATTTGCGAAAAATTCAGCTTTCTACCTATAACGATTTCTAAGATATAAACTTCTGACAGACAGACAGACAGCGGAGGCGTAGTAATAGTGTTTCATTTTTACCTTTTAGGTACAGAACCCTAAAAAACAGTATTATTATGTTTCCTCTGTTACCAGCAGGACACATACAGTAAGTAGCGTTGTAATAGGTTAAGGCCAGTAAACAAGGGTCCCTCGTAAACGTAATGTAAATAGGTTTAAAAGTTTCTCAAATAAATGTCCTGGACAAAGTACAATTTAACAGCTCTCTACTTTACTGTTAACCTAAAGTTTATTACTACTGGCTCCACGTAATAACCTTGTAAACTTTTAGTAGTGAGAACTTTAGAGGATACACTAGTTTTTAATTAAAAAATATAGGAAACGGACACATAAGAACCTTTAATTTATAACACAAACAGTGTCTATACATTAATATGAGAAAAGCTTAACTTTAAACAACTTTTTAAGAATAACACAGACAGTTAAGGCTTCTAGATTGGGCATAGTAAAGTTTTAAATGGATGGTAAATGCAAAAAAGTAATGACTTACTATAGTCATCGAAAACTAGCAAAATGTTTACCAACTTTTACTGTAAACAACACGAGAACGGATTTAAAGGCTTCCCAAATAGGTACTCGAATAGCCCATACTCATAAATTAAATTAATTAGAAACACGTGTAAGCTTTAAATCCGAATTCCACGCATTGAGTTCACCACTAAGCTACCTATAACTGATTTACATAATACTCATATTACATTAACCAATGCACTTAGCAGTACCAGAGTGGAAGTGATGCATGTACATATTGATTAATCTTCATCCGTCACGTGTCACGTAATCGTTACGTGACGCTATATGTCGAACGTGACAATGTGTCACGTCAACTCGTCAAATACTGAATTGAGTATTGTTATGGTTCATTCACACCGTCGAAATGTAGGTATTATAGAGCAACATTTTGCGACATGATAACTTTTTGTATTTCTTGGCAAGTGTGATCATTTATTAGATGTTGATCTGTAACTCAATACCTACGTATTATGTTTTTGTACGCTAACATTATATAACAACCTCGAAGAGCAGACGTTGTTAAGCACACATGATTATTTAGTCTAATATGGTTTTCATGATCCCACAGTTTTCCACATCAGGTACTCCTGACCATTAATTTTTATTTATCTTAAGTAAATGCTCATCTTATCGGACAACTTTTGCTATGACGGCGTTTCAATAACTCTAATCTAATAAGGCAAACTGTCTGGTCACTTGAAGTAACTCAACATCAACACCATCTGCCGGGTTCAATTGTGGTTCGAAACCATCCTCGGTCTTTCTTAAATACCTAACAAAAATTTCATAGAAATTGGTTCAACCTTGTAGGAATTCAGTATGAATTTTGTGCACTAAGAAGATATTACCGATTTTTACCTGCGACATATATACTGTTTTCCACTACTAACTACAAAATATAACTTTTCATTTTAAAATGTAACTGCAAAGTAGATGCGCCTTTACTGAAGTGTGCTTAGAACTTAAACACGATATTCCGTGGTAAGCATAATGTTGATAAGTAATCATAATACATATACCTGTTTGAACTTTGAGCTTTTAATAAGGTTTTCAAAATGTAAACAAATCGCCTTTGACCAATATAATGGATTTCTTACCTACTGCTTTAATTTCTAGAGATGAATCTAAACGTGAGTAGTTATTCCTTTACTTAATCATACATCACGAACACTTTTTACCCTTAATTATTTAGTAATTAAGCTATAACAACACAAAACTAACGTCATAATTAGCAACAGAAACTGTAGTAAAATATCCCACACTACCAAAAATATACCTATCGAAAAAACGTCTAACAAGAAACAAAATAACATAAAAGATTCCGCAGGTCAGTTCACGTCGAAAACAGAACAAGAGAACGTTATTCTTACTCGAATATTATATAAAAATCTCAAACAAAAGGCTCGTCTTAATAGTTGACGTGAAAAGGGGAGATATAACTTCTAGCTAGGGCTGACATTCGTCACTCCTTCGTGTCCTAGTACAAGAAATGCTCGTAAGTATTTAAATAGGGTTTAAAAAGAGTCTGGATAGGGGCAGGTTAAATTCGGACACATTTAATGTCAAAAGAAATCCGATCAATTCAAAGATTACCAACAAATAAAAACTACATAAAAATTTTCTCTTGTAAAATCCGAAGGAAAGCTGTAATTTTTTCGTAAAAATCCTGAATTTGTGGTATTTATTTTCCTTGGCGGCAATTTAAGCAATGGCAGCCCTAGTAGTTAGTACCTACGTACCTCTTGGCCCGTGTTTGTTGAATGCACCGGCTATGAAGCTTTGATATCAATGGGGTTGTTTGCAGGTCTCGGGGAGATAATGGTTGACGTGGGGACAAAACACCGCTGCGCTAACGACGAGGCCACTTACCTGGAAAGAACAAAATAACTTTTATAAAGTCTTAGGCTGTTTTCACACTGAACAAAAAGGCGACAGATTTTAAGTGTTGTGTCTGTAAGGTGTGTTTTAAAAGTTAATTAATTTAACCAAATAAATCATTTATGTTATCTTATCTTAAATGCGTAACTTTATTTTTAAAATGCCAAGTAGTATTAGATACAAATCAAATTACATAAAAACACGTGCTTATGTCATTCTAAATTCATTCATTTCATCATTCATTCATGTATTATTATTCAACGTTTCGATAAATTTAACTTGACGTGAAGAGATAAGTAATATTAAAATGAACTATGACCCTTTCATAAGAAACCTTATGCGAAAAATACAATAATGAATGAGTGCTCCATATCTCTGAAGTGTAGACAAATAGTTGATATTCGTTGATGTCAAAACTTGAGATAGAAGGAATTTAAAATATTACAGCATTTATTTACCTGATTTCTGTTTCCACAGTCCTTTTAAATTCTACAATGAAGGGTAAAAATCTTTATAAAAGTTTTTCTTAAAGTAAAGTTCCATACAATGCCGGCCTTATAATGCAGAGTCAAATTCTCCACGGAGTATCCGGCAGGTTGCTACAAGCCTTTCTCTTGTAGCTGTTGCGACGACGTCCTAAAGGATATGGAACTTGATATTCCTAAAAGGGCGTCGCGGCAAAAATTACAGGCCGTCTGGAAACTTAAGAACTTTGAAAGAAATTTTACGTCGTTTACCATCTTGTTTGGGATTTTTATTAAAAAATATATTTTAATGATCATTGCAGAATATTTGGAGGCATCCTTTTTCGTAGACGACAGCAAATAATGACCTAGCACTAATGGCTTCTTCGCGGTACGTTAGTAAATCGAGTGCGAAAGATTTTTTGGAAGTAACGAGCAAGAGTAGTGTGAACTAGATATAAGGGATCAGCCAAACTACAAGAGACATCGACATGTCATCATAGAAAAATCTACATAACACTATAAGCATTTAAAAAATACATAGCGTTAATTAGTAAGGTAGTCAGAGATTGGATTATTAAACAAAAGACAGAACGTTCTGGATCAGATTACTTGGGTAATGTCGAAAAGCGAATAACTAAAATTTAACAGAAACTATTCCTCGTCCTCTCATTTACTTCCGCATAACGTTACCATTGTAATTGTAGTCCGTACCGACGTCATTCATCGTCTGACAGGTGTAGTGCGTCGCGTGATACGAGTTAAAATACGTCCGGAATCCATTATCTGGGTAACAACAATTATATCTAAACCCGTGTTTAAGACGAGGGTAGACACGGTGTCCGTCTGTATATCCTCCTGCTGTATTTACATTCTACTAATAGTCGATGTTTACTTAAATTATATAAATCATGAAATTTTTAACTTCGAACGTTATTGGTAGGTATATTACCAACAATCGCATTTTAAATTGCTTAGCTATATAAGTTTTTCACGACTTTTTTAACTGCCTTTTTAGTTAATTATTTATTTTTTAGTTTATATCAAAAGACTAACTCAGTTCACAAACAGTTACAAAATATGTATTGTGTTAACGGTACATCTTTTTGAGGCCTACTTCATGTGAGAAATGTTAACAGAACTGATTACAGCCACGCATGAAAACTGACACCTCTCACGTAAGAAAAATCACGCCAGCGCAGTTACCTATAGTTTTTGTCCACATTTTACCCTTTTCTTTCCCTATCCGCTACAGCAATCTTTACTTTCTCGGCTGGACTTCCAAATACATTATAGCACCTCCGTGCATACTGTATACCTGTATATCTTTTCGCAAGTAAAATTCAACATCGGCTCCCATTTTTCACTGTCCTTCCCACACATCCATTACCTCGCTATTTCGGCGATATCCACGCTGTATCTATTCCGAGCCAGCTGACACCCGGAATGGTCGTTGCGATCACCTGCCCACGTAAAGGAAATAGCCCTATTTGAATTTAAATCTAGACTGTGCTTTGGAGACGTATCAGCTCGGATTTAGTCGGCGAATAGGTAGCAATGAAACTAGTTACATTTAAAGTTTTGTTCAACCGTTTGTATTAGTATTATCTAGCCCAGTAATGGTTCCTATTTCCAAGGACCAATGTGACAGATGAATGATTGTGCTTGCGTCTTAGGTTTGAAATATTTCATTTGTATGGATCTCGTTCCACACGCGTCGCATAGAATTCTAGTGCTGAAGTGTCAGTAAATGAATACTCATGGCTGCCAGAAAAGACGATTTCTCTAATACCATGATTCATTATTTCTAATGATAAATCTCCAAAACAGACAGAAAAAAAATCTTTTTGCGATTAATTATAAGTGTTACTCTATGACTCTATAACATACAAATTGTGGCTGTAATAAAAGCTTCAACTATAAGAGTTTCATTTAAATTTAGAGTTTGTATAAATGTTTAAGAAAGACGTAAGAATAATTAGGTTACATCTTGAAGTACCAATCTTTAGAGTAATAATATAAGACATATCCCGTAGATAACCAAATAAACAGCAGTGAGATATAAAAGAATTGAATATCTCTAGACAATCTAAAACACGCGCTCTACAAGAGATCTTGTCAAAACAATATTTCGGTCCTCGTACAGTTGGAAGAGCACTTTGGCCTCGCTGCTCCTACAAATGCATTAGTGCATTACTGCACTGCGTTGTATTCGAGAGAAGTGTTTCGGATCGTTTTGACATTTCCTGTTCAATTCTCGATAACAGAACAACTTCAGCACCGTTTATTCAAACCAATTGTTTAAAAATCACACTGGTAATTCAAGGCAAAGAGACATTTTTCTGTAATTGAGAACATAAAGCTGTATTTACAGATAAATCGGAACTGCGATTAATTTGAAATGAATGTCCGAAAGAGGTATTTAAAACTAATTAACTTAAGTCAAAGACCTTGGTTTTCGCGATGCTTACTAAAAATGGGTAAGCTTTAGTGATACGAGTAAGTGTCTAATTAGTAAAAACTAAATGCCACACACAAAATAACACATAGTACGTCTGAAGTTTAATTTCTACGTCAACAAAGTATTCTACATTTAGTCGGGTTTCAGCATCGCTGCGTCTATTAAAGCAGGATTTATTGAAGAACCAAAGGACCCAAGATGAACCGGCCTTTCCGAGAAGGAACCTATTGAAAGTGTAGCAAATAGTCACGTTTATGATCCGCACGGGGGTCGGATGAATAGAGGGCTCGTCTTAACGTGTAGTACAATATCTTAAGACGTTCGCTCATGATGGAACTAATTGAAAACGTGACGTCACCCTGAATGAGCGCCAAAAGCCCGAGATGTTAGACGTTCGACGGGCGTAATATCAAAAGATTTTGTACCTAACTTATTCACGGACTTGTCATACAGGCGACGCGACGTAACGGCGAGAATTAGCAGCCACCTGGGTAGCAACCTGCATCTAGATTGAATTCGTGTCTAACGGATCGTCGTGTTCCGGCTGGGAGCATAAATACCAGAGTACCTACACTTCCACAACAAGTGAAAATTTGTCCTTAGGGGCCACAACGCATTTTTTGACCAAGTACAAGTGCGCAGCAGGAGATGGTGCCACTAAAAGATCGTTTGCTATTCTTATTACAAAAGGTCCTACAAGGCGTTTCCTAAGCTTTTTTGGACAATCAAGTAATCACCATCTACCTACCCCCTTGTCAGCAGAAATATGCGAAGTTCCCACCTCCTATCAATTCAAGCTAAGCAAAGCAAGGAATACATCATCATACGTCACACGTCTCTGGTGTGACCTGTACCTTTATAGTGATTCGCCGGGACGTCTTCACACGTATTTGGAAGTCATAAACGTCGCTGGAGATATCACTTCAGTGCTTGTGAATGAAGAAATATAATATTGCACCTTTTTCGTGAACAATGGCTGACGTGGCTATTGATGACACTCACCCTAGTAAGGTTAGTAATTAGGTAGGTTACATCTTCTTTTCCTTTTATGTAGCGGTATCTTAATTTCTCATTTTCTTCCATGAGTACCCTTATACAATAGACGTTACACGTCAAAATTTACATTTTTATTGAGACAAGAATTTAAACATTTTGTAATGGAAAATCATCTAACTCTAACGGCTCTTATCTCTGTTTCCCTGCTGATATTACAATGGAACATCTATTCGACAAACCTGGAATATAACATGAGAACAACGACGTAAGTCTCATTACATTACGTGAACACACTCAAAACCCACGATCTATTTGACTTTGAAGCTTAAGGAACCCAAAACAATAAAACAAGCACGACAAAAGTCTACCAATTACAGCCAACGTTATTACAATTCGGACAAATCTAAGCGCGCAGTTCATTACAGTGATTGATGAGTGAGCTGTGAGCTGATGCGGGAACTTGTGAACACCAAAGCTGCACAATTACTTGTATATTCGGACAAATGAGGCGAGCCACGCCGATGGCCCGGTACAAACAAACGTAATGGCGTATCCGACGTCAAATAAAGAACTCCATTAACATTCATTAACATACGTCATCTGAGTAAATTCATCCCATTTGGTTTGTACGGCACCTGACCTTAATGTAGTGGCGGCGAGTCGCGCGTATT
This sequence comes from Lerema accius, assembly GCA_001278395.1. Lineage (NCBI taxonomy): Eukaryota > Metazoa > Arthropoda > Insecta > Lepidoptera > Hesperiidae > Lerema > Lerema accius. The sequence goes on from LGAG01000585.1 coordinate 410,788, forward strand.
AAAGGGGAATAATGTATGAAATAATTATTGAAAAGAGCGCAATTTAAAAATGTAGAGGTATTAGAAGGAAAAATAAAGGAATATCTCCGTCTCTTTCTACCTAATGTCTGTTATATAGTTGGTTTGTTCGTGTTCAAATTAATATTATTTTTTTAACCCAATAACTTTTAGTTTTCAACGTCTAATTACGCCCTAAACTTTGTTACATAATATCATCTGCATCATCGCTCATAAACTCAAAATTCTCAATTTTCAGCAACATTCAAGAGAAGCTCGGAGGAAATTAACAAAATTATGGAGTTACGTCTAAATGCAGACGACGGATAATCCTCTGTCGGCAGGAGCAATTCCCTGAAGGTGGCGTTTAGGATAGGACGGAATTCGACACGACGACGAGCAACCGAGATATGACGAGATGAGACAGGACACCGAGAACAGTCGCTTTTGTATTTGGAATGGCGAATATTTCAGAAGCGAATGACAAGTCCCTTGGGAACATATCGGGCTGCTTCTGCTGAAATCAAGTTTTTGCATTAATTATAATAATTTCCTTGTTTGTGCTTGAGACAAAGCTTTATTTTGAAATGTGTAGTATTAGACTACATTTCAATATGAAACATTTATTTTGTTACAAAAACTGTAATAGATTTTCAATGATCTTCACTCACAGACCACAGGGAAACCTCGGATAAAATTGATGTTAGTTCATGAAAAAGTCGATTTATTACGATTAAGAGATCAACTCCAGATATAGTGGAACATATAGAAAATGGTGAGAATTACGTCCTCTAATGATACGAATTAAGGAAAATGTGTCGTCTGTTGAATGATTGTTCAGTGGATCTCGTTAACGAGAAGGCTGATAAAGAATGAAAGGGTTGGCGAGAAACCGCTTCCTTCGTCAATATTAAGACGATCGGTACTTTCGTCGTATTTATATCAATTTCCAATTAGAATTACAACACAATTAGCATTATAGCTGTTTAATAACAAAACCAACACTCTGCCCAACACCTTATTACCCAAAAATATTTATCAGATCTGCCGCGACCCGGATTCGACTCTGAAGTCCCTCCAAATGCAGAGCCTCTAATAATAAATCTATAGCCTTTGATTGTCCTTGAATTCTACAATTTTTTACTCCTTTCACCTGGTACCTTTATTCACCTTTGGCATCATTGTTCACATTTAGCATTTTATCTGACGTTAGGAAATTAACACTACATGTCTAGTTTATGCAAGTAAAGTACGCTTGCCGGTGATTTTCGCAAACTTATCAAATACACATAAATCTCGGCCAGTGGTTGTTGCCTCGACCTAAATTCGTTTGATTTGCCGGAAAAGCATTGTACTGACCTGAAGGAAGCATTCACGCATGAACTCACTCGGAGAATATAAAAAATATTTTTATATGTGGTAAAACTTTTCTATACTTCGCTTGGAAACCGTCAGTAACTGTGCTAAGAAAACAGGGAAACCCACTCAAATGAATCCAATTTCGATTTCTATTTAAAGTATATTTACTACCATTACTATTTTCAGTCATTGTTACATTACATTTATGAACACAAACGAGATAATCACCCACATTCTGTTACGTACTTTCACAACAACTATCTACTTGCTTCCCACCTAACCACAACCTAGCTACTCGTATAAGTATACAATTAGTAGCTATTATGACAGCTGTCATATCAAACGATTTCTAAGACCCGGAAGCTTGTTGGGCAAGTTTTTCTTTTCCCAAGTCGAATTATACCGGCAGATGGAGTAACGCTAATAATGACGACATAATGAACCGTATTATCCTCTGAAAATAACTAATGAACATCCTGTCGTCTGTCTTCCTTGAGAAATTGTTTGTTCTAATTTGGGAACATTTTATACATCGACTACGAAAAATATTATCGGAGTAACCCAGACTTGTTGCCTTGCCTTGCTTTACGAGGCTGTATGTTTATCAGAGTAACTCAGACTATGCCTTGCCTTGCCGTGACTGTCAACAATTAAGCAGGACCGTGACTAGCCCTTATATGAGCGTCTATAACTACGTCCTTAGAAAAAATTGTGGTCCTAGTGTAGTAATCACTACCTACGTCTTTTCAAGTTCTGTACCTTATTCTTGGACAACGCTAGGCATCGCCTTAGTTACGGCTCTGCAGCTGGAAATACTCGTACAATTAGACTCTGTAACTACTGGGATTAGCAAATTTTAATAACACTCAAGCTTCGACTTCGGTTATCATCGTTGACTTTGGTTACTAGAGATCATTCTTGTTACGTCCCTATATCAAAGATAAGAAAATTAATAGTCATCAAATCAAACTTGATCTGTACCTCTAAAAGAACCTAACAACAAGCTGTAATGGGTTAAAGCCGAAACTTAAATTCAAAAACACGAAATGGAACGCTACAGACACATGCTATATATTTCCGAAATCAAACGTTCACAATATACTTTGTACGCGCCACATAAATTATCCGTGACGCAATACTTAATCTCGACCGGATCGACCGTCCGTCATACGCGTGTCGGAGTGCTATCGTATCATAGGGATGGCGTGTTCATTTGTTAGTTCCATTTTAATGTAAAAATTTGTGTGTTATTTAAGAGGCTTCTGCTTTAAGGTGTTAGCAATAAAACGCTAATGTCGCCAAAAAATTAAACTGTCGCAAAATTTCAAGGCTCATATCATCAAAACTTGTTGCATAAGTATATTATCTTTATTCTGTAATTTTAGGAAAGCACGTGGTTTGTTAATGTGTTAAGAACATTGTGTGTATCTTAGCTTATAGCGAGGAGTAGAATCAGGTATCTCTAAAATTACAATGAGTAGCAGAGGGTGTAACAATGCAAGCTAATTTACTACTGTCGTTACAAAAAGTAAGATCCTAAAATCTTTTGATAAATCTTTTTATGGGATGAAAATGTTGTCTATACTATAA
>LGAG01000585.1:413919-428367 GCA_001278395.1 Lerema accius
GGATGAAAATGTTGTTATAGAATAATTTCGAAATTTAAAAAATCTCAATTCATTTTTAGAATAATCGTACAACCCTAAAGGCAGAGTAGCAAAAACACATTGACGCGATTAAAAGTGATGAACGAGCGACCAGAATAACGACAGGACCGTTCCACTGATGATCTGTTTGCCAGTCGGTGTGTGAAAATATGGCGGTTTTTTATTCAGCATGAGGTGCGTTTACACGAATACTGCCGGAAAACATTTGTAATGTACCTCTCAGTTAGACATAAAATAAATGGGTAATGGAAATATAATTTTAAGATTTTGAGACTGGTATGTCAGTTATGTAACGATGTTACAATTTTTATGTTACTGAGTAATTTACCCTACTGTTTTATTATAAAGTCTATTTAGGCATATTTACTAATCAACTTTATGAATAAACAAGAGTTACGGACCTAGGTATATTAAATATTTGGAAAACTACTAACTCTTTCGTTAGGTTAGTTAAGCAAGCAAGACGATGTGAAAAGTTTAGGAGTACATTTCAAAATGTACACCAAAGGAAAATACTTGTAAATTCACACGAGGTAGGTACACGATACTTCTCCGTACAAACTTGTTAATGAGGTTGGCGAAATAATTGTAACAATAATTATACAGGACAGGTACAAAGGGCCGGCTTTAATTAAAAACAAAACCGCACAGGGTTCGCGGTCAGGGGAAATGTAACATAAATAATAACACAAGAACGGAATGTACGAAATATAATAAAAAACAGATCAAGTCGAGCAGGACTCGGGTGGAATAAATAGGTTTAAATTCCAGGTAAAAACAGGGAATAAGCTGCGACAAGAAAACGGCTGTGTTACAACAAAGAACACGTTTATGTTACAGGTTATTCTTTTTAATAAAATATTTTTATTTATGTAATTACGTCGTAAAATAACCTGAAAATGGTGGCGTTTACCCCTCCACCACGCGCGTTTTTCACTGTTCTCGCTTATTCTAATTAATTATTTGATCCTTTAGCTACCCAGTGGTATAATTTAATTCTGGATGGTGACGATAGATTCGAAACTACAACGCCAAACTGTATCCCCGGTTTTGTTATCATCAGGTTTTTATGATTGTCTCCGTATAGAATTATAATAGGACTCGCTTAGTGATTTAAATAACTCGTTATTACAGACAATAGATGAAACATACGTCCTATATACCTGACTGGAAGTGTCACCGTCAACTGTCTATTAACGAAGCCTTCAGTCTGACGTCTGCGCTGTGTCTATTCATAAAAATTGTGACTGTAAACAGTTGTAGAGTTATGCTTTAAGATCATCATCATCATCATACTTAATAAAAATGTTGATTGACTGACAGACACGCTACAGCCTAAACGGATAGACCTAGAAGCATGAAACTTGGCACAGAGGTTCCTTCTAGAGTGTAGGGGAGCACTAAGAACGGATTTTTGGAAATTCCCACTTTAAGGGGGGGAAATAGGGGATGAAAGTTTGTATGAAAATTAAAAAAAATTTAAAGCAAGCAGTTTGCAAATTGGTATTTAGGTTTTCGATACTAAGCTAAGAAGTGCGAATTTTAAAATTTTTGGAAAATCAACCCTTAAGGGGGTTAAATAAGGGTCAAAAGTTTGTATGAAAATTAGCCAAATTTTAAAGCTAGCAGTTTGCAAATTCGTATTTGGGTTTATGATTAGGAGGAATAAAAAACCTAATTCAACGTTTTTAGAAAATCAGCCCTTAAAGGGGTAAAAGTCCCCCTTAACAATAGTATTGAAATGGGTGGACCTAGAAACGTGAAACTTGGCACAGAGGTTCCTCAAAAAGTGTAGAGGAACACTAAGAACGGATTTTTGGAAATTCACATTTTGAGGGGGGGAAATAGGGGATAAAGCGTTGTATGAAACTTTTCCAATTTTGAAGCTAGCGATGTGAAAATTGGTATTCAGGTTTTCGTTAATAAGCTAAAAAGAGCTAATTTAAAAAAAAATAAAAAATCATCCCCTAAAGGAGTGAAAAGAGGGTTGAAAATTTGTATGAAAATTAGCCAAATTTTAAAGCTAGCAGTTTGCAAATTCGTATTTGGGTTTATGATTAGGAGGAATAAAAAACCTAATTCAACGTTTTTAGAAAATCAGCCCTTAAGGGGGTAAAAGTCCCCCTTAACAATAGTATTGAAATGGGTGGACCTAGAAACGTGAAACTTGGCACAGATGGTACTCAAAAAATGTAGGGCAACACTAAGAACGGATTTTTGGAAATTTACACTTTGAGGGGGGGAAATAGGGGATAAAGTGTTGTATGAAACTTTTCCAATTTTGAAGCTAGCGATGTGAAAATTGGTATTCAGGTTTTCGTTAATAAGCTAAGAAGAGCTAATTTTAAAAATTTTGGAAAATCATCCCCTAAAGGAGTGAAAAGAGGGTTGAAAATTTGTATGAAAATTAGCAAAATTTTAAAGCTAGCAGTTTGCAAATTCGTATTTGGGTTTATGATTAGGAGGAATAAAAAACCTAATTCAACGTTTTTAGAAAATCAGCCCTTAAGGGGGTAAAAATCCCCCTTAACAATAGTATTGGAATGGGTGGATCTAGAAATGTGAAACTTGGCACAGAGGTTCCTCAAAAAGTGTAGGGGAACATTAAGAACGGATTTTTGGAAATTCACATTTTGAGAGGGGGAAATAAAGGATAAAGCGTTGTATGAAACTTTTCCAATTTTGAAGCTAGCGATGTGAAAATTGGTATTCAGGTTTTCGTTAATAAGCTAAGAAGAGCTAACTTTAAAACATTTGGAAAATCATCCCCTAAAGGAGTGAAAAGAGGGTTGAAAATTAAAAAAAAATTAAAGCAAGTCGCTTGAAAATTCGTCTTCGGGTTTATGGCTGCAGGAGATGAAAAACCTAATTCAAAGATTTTTAAAATCAACCCTTAAGAGGGTAAAAATCACCCCCAACAATAGTATTGAAATCGGTGGACTTAGAAACGTAAAACTTGGTCCAGTGTTTCCTCATATAGTGTAGAGAAGAACTAAGAACGGAATTTCAAAAATTTGCCTTTTAAAGGTGTGAAATATTGGATAAAACGTTGTTAGAAACTTCGCCAATTTTGAAGCTAGCAATACGAAAATTGGTATTTATCTTTCTGTTAACAAATTGAAAAGTAAGGTAAGGTGGGGTAAGACTAACACACGGGGCAAGACTAACACTATCTAATATCTCGATACGTATAGCTTAAATACGAAATTCTTCCAGTCTGTAAGATAGAACAAACGTAAATGTTCTCGGCTAAAACACACACATATCGTTTCTTCAAGTGCATATCGAGATAATAGACAGTGTTAGTCTTGCCCCGTGTGTTAGTCTTACCCCACCTTACCTTTTTCATTTTTAAAGTATTCAGAAAATCAACCCCTATGATGGTAACAAAAGGGTTCAAAGTATGTATGAAAATAAATCAAATTTTAAAGCAAGTTGTTTGCTAATTCGTATTTGGGTTTATGGTTGAAAAGGCTGAAAAATCGAATTCAAATATTTATAAAAATCAACACTTAAGGGGGTAAATATGACATTTTACACAAGATCTGAAACTGTTGGTCCTAAAAAATGAAACTTGATGTAGAGGTTCCTTACGAAATGAAAAGGAGTACTAAGAAGTAATTTTTGGAAATGCATCCTCTAAGGAGGTGAAATTGGGCATGAAGCGTTGCATTGAACTTCGAAAATTTTGATGCTTATTAAATGAAAGTTGGTTTTTAGCTTTCAATTACAAATCAAAGAGTAATTTTTTTTTTAAATCAACACTTAAGGGATGAAATAAATTTTAAAAGTTTGTACGATAATTAACCAAATTTATTAGCCAGCGTTTTGCAAATTCATATTTGTATTTATGGCTTACACCGATAAAAACCTTGATCGACACATTTTTTAAACTACAAGTAAACTGTTTGAATTGAAATTTCATTCAATTTTAAGGGGAAACACTCTGCAAATATAGTGTTTGTATTCCTGGTATACCTGTGAAAATCTTTATAAATAGGTTTTTAAATATCTACCCTTAAAAGGATAAATATTGTACTTATTAACTGCTCAAACGGGTAGACTTGAAGCTTTGTACAGAAGTTGTTTAAAATTCCGCCAATAAAATTTGCATTGTGAAAGTAGCACTTTCGTTTTTCAATAAGAACCAAAAAATAATGTGATGTTTAAATAACGTTTATGAAAATAACCCCAAAAGAGATGAAATCCAATTTTGAATGCTAACTTTGGTAATAAGTGTTAAAAGTTATGACTAAGATTAATGAAAATTCTTAATAAATTTTATTTTTAGTCTGCCCCTTAAAGGATACATTAATTTCATGTATCCTTTGATTGAATAAAACTGCAGAAACCGGAAAACCATCATAAATTTTATATAGGTGTTTCTTATGTAGTGCAGGGCAGTACGGAGAAGGGACATGTTGTTATTTGATAGTTTATTAACGTTAAACTTATTAAAATTGCTAAAATCGGTGGAACTACTAGCATTAAACTTTTAACCCTGATGCCTTAGATAGCGTAGAGTAGAGTAAGATGTTTTTTAATGAAAATAATCTCATGAAGTGGTAAAATAGTACTAAGTATATAGGTTCCTTCATGTTAGCTGTCAGTTCAGAGTTGGAGAATTTATAAAGAAAAGATAAAATTAAACAATTCTTTATATTTTTTCACACTAACATATCCAAGCCACTACTACACTTATATTTAAGACTAGAAGTCGCCGGCGACTCCGCCCGCGTAATTTTCCCGTTTCTGGAACATTTTTTTTTGCTGCTCCTCTCCTATTCATCTTAGCATGATATTATTATAGGTTTCCTCGATAAATGGACTATCTTACACTAAAAGAATTTTTCAAATCAGTCCAGTAGTTCCTGAGATTAGCGCGTTCAAACAAACAAACTCTTCAGCTTTATATATTCGTATAGATTATATTCATGCGGTACATACAATTTTATGGACCAGACAATTTTACTCAATTGCAACAAAGACATAACCAGGCATTAAATATATTTCACACAGCAACATACACTTAAATATTTGTAGAAACCCGCTTCGAGATAAACAGTGTCTCATCCGTCAACAATGCTATGTGCGTGCGGTGAACTCGAATTTTGGCGCGAATCCTCAAATGAACATAATGTATGATCGGTACAACGACAACTGAATTCATGTCTTACAGAGTATAATAACCGATGCAAGCTAACATTCATATACGCCGAGTTACTATGCAACAACTATTAAAGCTTTTTTTAGAGAAATTTATATTTCGTACAAACAGGAGACGGCGGAGAAGGACGTGAAATAATGGATGAAACTGCCTATTCTGAAGCAAGCTCATTTTCCTTCCTTGATAATAATAATAAACGCTGCACACTCATAGCCCACAGTAGGATTCCGTATGTCGTGGGGGCCAACATGGAACACAAACATACACACAGACCAAGAATGGAAATTTAAATTCATCATTAAAATTTTTGCCTTGCTGGAAATCGAACCCAAGACCATTGCGCTATATGGGTTGTCATTATAGTAATAATGAATTAACTGTTTCATTATTTTTGGCAATTGAAAACCTGCGAGGTTATTAAAACCTCCTATTAAAACGATAACAGTACATAAAAGTTTATATGGTTACTGGCAGTCTAAATCTGAAGGGTGAAAAAAAAACGTTGGCAATTGTTTTAAGCAAAATTTGACATGACATAACAAAACTACGCATGTATTGAAATTATTATAACATTTATTATTTTATTACTATAAATTTAAATATTCAAACGGATATTATTATTGTGTTATTAAGCACAAAATTATAAAACAAACAAAAATAATAGCAGTTTCATAATCTGAGGTAAGTTTTTATCTTTATTTTCGTCATGCCTAAATATAGAGCAGATTGCAAGAGGGGACAAAGGAAAAACTCAATTTATAAAAATAATTTTCTCTAAAAAGTTAACTGTTTAATATAACGATAGCTAAAATATTGTTAATTTTTGCCAACAGTAAAATGACGAAACGTAGCAAAGTTAAGGAATCAATATCTTGAAGTATATCTAGCCAAGAAACCACGGACTTACCAGTACGTTGCAAGTCAAAAAAAGATAATGATGAAGGCTGCGTACGCTGAATATATTGATCACAATGATAAACAATTATGTCGCAGAAGGCCTTATTGACTTTTTGTCTTGGTATTTGTAATTGCTTTATTTAGAAAGTACAAAGGAGATAATGCTTAAGGAGTATTAGAACCAGGTCAGAAAATAACACATTTTTGATAATTATAATTAAAAAAAAATGCATTGATACCTATGTAAATTTAATGATAACGTTGTGTTATATTAATCAATTTAATCAACTCTAGGTTTCACTTTCGACTTGACTTATTCCCCTGCGCATTATATTTCGTGGCGCCGCGCGTTGTCATACTTATGATCAGAACTACAAAAGCTAACAAGAGTAATTTCAATATATTCATATGTATAATAGTAATAATTAAAAGTTAGAAGTATATTTTGTTACATTAAGTACATTGGTTAGGTTAAGGCGCGAGTATCTTATTAACATATTTGTAGGAATAAGTACCTACCTTAATTGGCAAAGAATATATTATTTTTAAGCATTTTTGTTTTACGTGTAAAATTTGATTTATTATTTTTGTAAGCATACCTACTTAAAAATTATAATTTATGTATATTTTGTTTTGCAAGCAGTAACAACTCAATTTATTACTTTTACTATAATTTTACTTACGCATTCATTAAAAATGAATGTGGAAAATTTGGATATTCGGGGAGAAGTTGTCCCACAAACTATTGTTCATATTATAGGTGATGGAGCTTGCTTATTCCGAGCTTTATCTCTTTTCATTCATGGAAATCAGGAGAACCACGCAGATGTGCGTTTTCATATAATAGAATATGTTATAGAAAATTGGATTGAATTTTCTACTTTAACATGTGACGAGAATGGACATAACTATGCGACATCTTTAGTTTACAGTAATGAAATGAAAAAAACCTCAACATTTGGTAGTTTGTGTGAGTTAGTAGCTGCAAGTCGAATTTTCCCATTTGTTTTCGAAGTTTATCGAAATGGTGCATTATATTTTAAAACTGGGACTGAAGGTTTACCTATAAAGCGACTTCGATTTACATCAAGTCTTTCAAGCGGGCATTTCGATGCATATTTGACACAGAATAATTCGTATTCGCCAGTCGTGGATGTACGTATAAAAAAAGAGATTATTGCAAAAAAAATAACCAAGCGACGAGCAGAAATAATTGCAACTCCATCCCCTGCAAGTATCTCTCTGTCTTCATCTTCGTCATACCAAAACATACCCCAGATTACTCAAAATCTCTCAAAGAAAAAACAACAAAGAACTCGATTTACAAATAAAACTAGAAAGATACAAAAAAAACAATCTTCTTTAAACAATCCAACTGCACATCAAAAAGCGGTAACAAAATATCAGCAATCTCATCCTGACGAACACCGACAAAGTGCAACTAAGTACCAACAAACTAATCTGAAAAGAAAATTAAAGATAGCATATGCTACTAATTATGACGACAATAAATCATCTCTGACTGTCGGATCTATGTCTGAGCGATGTAGTGACTGTGAAGCAAAAATGTTTCCTTCTGAAAAACTTATTGATGGAAACTTTTCTTTATGTTGTATCAAAGGAAAAGTTGAAATGCCGGAGTCGCGTATTGTCAAATCTGCACCCAAGGTATTGGAAGAACTCTTGGTTAGTCAGACCTCTGAAGCTAAAAACTTTCGTAAGTACATACGAAACTATAACAGCGCCCTAGCGTTTGCGTCCATTGACGCTAAGGTGGATCACAGTTTTGCAAATAGGAAAGGACCAATACCATATAAAATTTCTGGAGATGTACGATTCATGACTTCACATTTAATGTTCACCGATAAACCAGCATACGCCTGTCTCTACTACATTGACTCGCTACAAGCCCTTGAGGAGAGAATGGGAAGATATGAAAATGACAAATGCTTATCTACTATCTTGAGCAAGCTGGATACTATGATACGCCAGTTCAATGCTTACGCACATGCTTACAAAATGGTGAAAGATATCGTTGCCCAAGTTGGGGAGCCTGAAACAGTTAAGTTAATGTTTTTCAAAGATCCTGAGAAAGACAAAAGAAGGTATAACGGACCTATGGCAAACGAAGTTGCAATCGTATTTACAGGTGAAAGCGGAAACCCTCCAAAAACTATTGACTTTACAGTTTTTCATAATCGGCATGGGCTCCTCAAATACTCTAACACAAGCCCTCATATAGATCCGATGGCCTTTCCATTGCTGTTTCCTCAGGGTGAACTTGGATGGGATCCAAATATGACTCATACCGGACGAAGGAAAACGTCATTGCATAACAGACTGACGATGCAGCAATTCTACAAATACAGATTAATGGAAAGAGATAGTCAAGGGGTTTCACTTCTTCATCTAAGCTGTAAACTTTTCCAACAGTATTTAGTTTTGTCTTACGTGAGATACGAATCGAACAACCTTTTCTATATTAGACAGAATCAAAAAAAACTCAGAATAGAGAAATATCAAGGACTAATGGATGCTCTCGCTCAAGATACAGATGACCACCAAAGACCAATTGGAAGAGTCTGTATACTACCCACGACGTTTCATGGCGGTCCAAGATATATGCAACAAAATTATCAAGATGCTATGGCAATCGTGAACCGATACGGAAAGCCTGATCTTTTTATAACCGTAACATGTAATCCAAATTGGCCTGAAATCACAAACGAACTGAAGCCTAGACAAAATGCTCAGGATCGACCAGATTTAATCGCTAGAGTATTCTATCTCAAACTCAAAGTTCTTCTAGATATGCTCAAAGGTGGTTATTTTGGGGGTTGCAATGCTCTCATTCATGTAGTTGAGTGGCAAAAACGGGGTCTACCACATTCTCATATATTAATGATACTTAAAAATGAAGATAAAATAAGAGGAAAAGAAATGATTGATGAAGTTGTGTGTGCTGAGATACCGGATGTTACGTCAGAACCAAATCTTTATAACATCGTAACACAGCACATGATTCATGGACCATGTGGTGAACTTAATCGTTACTGCATATGTATGGAGCATGGTAAATGTATGAAAGATTTTCCAAAAAAGTTCAACCCAGAAACTCAAGAAAATGTTAATGGTTATCCTCTTTATAGACGAAGAGATGGTAATTCTTTTATGAAAAATGGTGTTAGAATTGACAATCGATGGGTAGTTCCATACAACAAATTTCTTCTCAAAGAGTTTAATGCTCATATTAATGTAGAAATTTGTGCCACTGTAAAGGCAACCAAATATCTTTACAAGTATGTTTATAAAGGCCATGACTGCGCAAAAATAGAGATCGCTTCTAAAACCACTGAACATGATGAAATTTCTAGATATATTGATGGGAGAATGGTGACCGCTCCAGAAGCAGCGTGGCGACTTCTGGGATTTAAACTCCACTCTCAAAGTCACCATATTGAAAGACTTGCTGTTCATTTACCTTATCAACAGAATATAATATTTCTAGAAGGTCAAGAACGACTGGCATTAAATGATGCTTCGTCAAAAGATACAAGCCTAACTGCATTTTTCAAGCTATGTCAGTCAGACCCAGAAGCAAGAAAGCTACTATATACAGAAGTTGGTGAATTGTATCGGTTTGTCAATAAAAAATGGCAAAAACGAATCCGTCGTTTCGACAAAACAATTTCGAGAATGTACAGCGTTAGTCCTTTGGATCGTGAACGATATTTTTTAAGGCTTCTTCTTTTAAACGTTCGTGGGCCAACATCATACGAAAATTTAAGAACTGTAAATGGAACAATTTTTGAAACATTCGAAGAAACAGCAAGAGCTAGGGAATTACTGGAAAACGATGAGGAATGGTCAAGATGCCTACAGGAAGCTTCAATATATCAGTCTGCAAAATCTTTGAGAGATTTATTCGCCATCATTCTGGTGTTCTGCAATCCACAAAAACCTACACCTCTGCAATTGTTTAATCGGCACTTAGAAAACTTAAGCGAAGATTTTAGAAAATGTCATACCTTTGATGTTTGTAAGGATATTTGTCTTGCAAAAATTAATGATATTCTAAAACTGCATGGGACTAAAAACTCAAACTTTGGCCTTCCTGATCCAGTTTGCCGTTTAGATCAGACTGAAAAATATAATCAAGAGGAAGAAAAGAAATTTGGCGAAGACAGCTATTGCAAATGTAATAAAGAACAAAAATACATCGTGGACTGCATTTTGGAAGCCTGTGAAGGAAGAGGAGAGCATAAACTTTTTGCTATTGACGGGCCAGGAGGGACTGGAAAAACTTTTGTATATAATACGTTGTTACACATTTTAAAAGGTGCCGGAAAAACTGTAATTCCAGTAGCTTCAACAGGTATTGCAGCTACTTTATTAAAGGGGGGTAGAACAGCGCATTCAAGGTTTAAATTACCTGTTCCACTGAACGAAACGTCCATATCACTTTTAACCCGCGGCCAAGCTACTTATGACGAATTAAAAAAATCAACTTTAATTATTTGGGATGAAGTGGCGATGGCGCAAGGACGTGCTCTTCAAGTTCTCGATCTGCTTCTTCGGGATATGATGCAAAGTGTAATTCCTTTTGGAGGTAAAGTCATTTTGTTGGGTGGTGACTTCCGACAATGCTTGCCTGTTGTTCCAAGAGGAGGTCGAGCAACAATTATCGGAGAATCTCTTAAGCGTTGTAATATTTATTACTCTTTTAAAGAATACAAGCTTACACAAAATATGAGAGCAGACCCTAACGAAAAACTATTTTCCGAATGGCTTTTAAAATTAGGAGAAGGACTTTTGCCACACACTGAAATTTTTGGTAAAGATAGTTTTGAAATTCCTAATCCTTGCATTGCAACTACAGATTTGGAAGAGCAAATTTTTGGAAACAACCTTGATCCGTTATCCTGTGAAGCCTTGAAAAATGTAGCAATTTTAACACCGAGAAATGAGGATGCTTTTGAGCTTAACGATAGGATTGTTTCTAAAATACGCGGCGATTTCAACATTTATCATAGTATTGACGAAATTCAGTGCGATGATCCTGAGGAACAAAACAATTATCCCATGGAGTTTGTGAACTCACAGACTCCGTCAGGAATGCCTCCACATATATTAAAATTAAAGGTGGGGTCAATAATAATGTTGCTTCGAAACTTGAACTCAACGAAAGGATTATGCAATGGGATACGCTTAATTATTCGGCATATGAGCAACCATGTTCTGGATGCAGAAATCCTTACAGGAGACCATGTTGGCGATCGCGTATTTATACCACGAATAAATCTTTCTCCAAGCCAAACTGACCTTCCTTTTCAGTTGAAAAGGCGACAGTTTCCCGTAAGGCTATCTTTTGTTATGACCATTAATAAAGCCCAAGGTCAAACATTTGATAAAATCGGACTATATTTGCCAGCCCCAGCTTTTTCACATGGCCAAATTTACGTCGCTTTTTCACGAGTCAGACGCTTTGAAGACATAAAAGTTTACGTTGTGGATACTATGAATCAAGGGCGCATTGGCTCCCAAGTTTGGACACAGAATATTGTGTATCGCGAAGTCCTATAGGCATAACAGACTCCGCCATCAGTCATAAGAGATCATTATCACCCAATAAGAAAGAAACTCATCGAATTCAAGTTCCCAGACAGAACAAGTCGTTTTCAGTGTTCGTTAGCCTAGCAGGTTTTAAGTAAAGTTAATAATAATAATGGCTTAATATATTGATAATATAAACTTAACACGAAGCCAGAATACCAAGTAGTTGGTTTCAGTCGCCACTTTGGTAGACCAAGGTAATCTTTTGTTAGATTGTTGATCTAGGATATAGTCTATAAAAGTGTAAAGTTCCCTTTAAATTCTTTTCAACCGTTCATGTTTGATTTAGTCACAAACAAATAAAACACTCAAATATCCCAGGAGAACTTAAATCTTGATAAAATCTATCTTCTGTGAGGTTCGTTGATATGGTCCATTGTTTTGAACAAGTATATATTATTCAGTAAAAGGGTTAGCGAGTTTAAGAAAGCCGAATGTCCAAATAGCAAAACATCCCCACAAAATCACAAGAAAATGATACTGCTTACTTACTTTCTCCTTAAACCTCTCATTGTAAAATACTGCTTTTTATTAGAAATTAATTAGATAAGTTTGCCCTTTGAATTAATTTGAATAGAATTTGGCTAGAAGTTTATCCATTGGCTTAATAGCAAAAAGGCATGTATAGAATTTTCCAAAATTTTAACCTTTATTTAAACAAACTAAGAAAGTTTGTATGGAGATTTATAAAATAGACTTTTACTAATTAACTTGAAATGGAAAAAAAATCGATAAATAATATTTCAATGTATTTATAACTTTTTAATATTGTCAAATACTTAGATATTATAAATAGAGCCTTTTATAGAGAGAGTTTATGTAGAGATTTAGGTAGTGCTTTATCTGTAAATCGGCAATGAATATGAAATAAACACTATTTGGTGGATAATATATGTTTTCTATAATTTTTTAATATAATAGAAGTTGGTGAAGAGAAATTAAATTTATAAAATTTTGTTAATTTCAATAAAGTAAAAACAAAATTCAAATTCAATTAAAATTTATTTCTCCCACTGACCTAATTGTTCACTAAACAAAGATCAAAATTTAACAATAGAAATTACAGCATAAAGCATAAAAATATCATTTTCATCATTACAACAAAATTTGTTTAATTTAACAATTATTATAAGCATGTAGTCATTTCAAATGTCTCACTATTGATTGTCTATAGTTTAGACTCTATACAATATCGCTCATATCATCGGCTTATGAAAGACAAGTAAATGATAGTAATTATGATTCTTCAATACCAATCCTATAATTTGTTGGCGGTTGTGAAAATTAAATACTCAAAGAAATATAGTTAGTATAGAGATTAAGTCATAAAATTTAGAAGACCGGCAGACTTTTTTCCACATCAGGTACTCCTGACCTTCAATGTTCCTTTAGCAAATGCTCTTCATATTGGGCCACTTTTGCGATGGGGACGTTTCAATAACTCTAATGGTTTGGGTGGTCCCTTGAAGTATTTTGACATCGACACTAGATGCCGGATCTACCTGACACGAAACAATTTTCAGTCCCTCTTATTTACCCCACAATTTATTTTATAGAAATTAGTCCAGCTGTTTAGGAGTTTAGTGTCAAACACACATACGCAGTTTTTTATATATTAGGATGGTCCAGCCGCTTAGGAGTTCAGTGACAAACACACATACGCTGTTTTTTATATATTAGGATGGTCCAGCCGCTTAGGAGTTCAGTGACAAACACACATACACTGTTTTTTATATATTAGGATGGTCCAGCCGCTTAGGAGTTCAGTGTCAAACACACATACGCTGTTTTTTATATATTAGGATGGTCCAGCCGCTTAGGAGTTCAGTGACAAACACACATACGCTGTTTTTTATATATGAAAGATAGATTAGTGTCAAAAATTAATAATGAAGAGATGAAACTGGTATTATCACTTTTGGAATGAAACGTGACGTCACGGATTTCTTAGGTGCGGAGTTCACAAAGTACAAAAGTAGCATATCCGCTCGAGTTCATAATGACTGGTAAGTGAGTAGTCAGCTGAATAACGAGGTGCTTCAGAGTTTTAGAGGTAAAAAGTCACTGCAAAATCATTGTCTATTTATTTAATCATATAAAGAAAGGGAATAAAACCTAATACAACGATTTTTTTATATCAACCCTTAAGGGGTAAACATCACCCTTAATAATAGTATCAAAATTAGTGGAGCTAGAAACGTAAAAATTTGTACAAGGTTTCATTATAAAATTTAAGAAAGCATCAGTATTAAAGTTTTGGATATTCATACTTTAAAGGGGTAAAAAACGTTGTTAGCATCTTCGTCAAGTTTGAGGCTAGCAGTGTAGTTAAATTGACATTAAACTTTTCGGTGACAAACTAAGAGGTGCAAATTTTTAAGTTTTTGGATAATGAAACCTTGCGTGGAAGAACGAAAACTTAAAAATTTGTATGAAAATTTACCAAATGTTAAAGTAAGCATTTTGCAAATTAGTGATTAGATTAATGCTTAAAAACTATAAAAACCTAATTTAAAGATTTTTTTTTAAATTAACTCCTAAGTTATAAGTAGATAATAATATCATGCCTCATGAAGCTATCGAAACCGGTAGACCTAGAAGCATAAACTTTGTATACTATGTAAAGGTAATCCTAATGGACTGGAGGAAAGTTTCGAGAAAGAGTCTTGGAAAAGTCATCCCCTATAGAGGTTGAAGCATTTTTTCGAAACTTCTTCAATTTTGAAACGAGT
>LGAG01000585.1:429197-481686 GCA_001278395.1 Lerema accius
GCCGTATATTATAAGCCGTAACAAGGTCATCTAATTCACCTAGTATTCTGTTTTGTAACATAATGTATAGATATAGAACCTTAAATGGGGCACGCGCATAAACTTTTGGATCTCCCTTTCATAACTTTTCCAACGTACCTTTTTTCCTACCATTATTTCATTCTGCCTCATTTGACTAAAAGAAAGTCCGTGCCTACCATCCGTATGTAAGGCCTTTAAAATATGTATGAAGTTATAACCCCGTACTGAAATATTTTCCTATATTTAAAGTACACATTCGTTTTATCTTCAACTCCGTTTTATTTGACGGAGTTTCATTGAAAATTGACATTCCCATATATGTACAGGGGTAATTGGCTTTAGACTTTTGCTTTTGATGTGAAACTTAGGCGCGGTATGGGGGAAAAATATGTTGCCGTTTCGGTATGTTACGTTGAGTGTATACGTGAATCCTACTATCCTACTAATCCTACTAATATTATAAATGTGAAAGTTTGTAAGGATGTTTGGATGTTTGGATGTTTGGATATTTGGATGTTTGGATATTTGGATGTTTGGATGTTTGTCCCTCCTTCACGCTCTAACCATTGAACGGATTAAGCTGAAACTTGGCACGCAGATAGTTTGAATCTAGGAATAGGACATAGGATAGATTTTATCCCGTTTATAGGTTCCTCTGGGATGAATTCTACTCTTCCGCTGGCAAAGCCGCGGGTATCGTCTAGTACGTGTATAAATGTGTTTCATGGCAGCTAATGCTGTTACTATGAGGGTTTAGGGTTAAAAGGAACCTACTGGGAAACAGTTGAACGAAAAGAGAGGAAGCGGAAGGACGACTTTATTTAAATTAACTTTTTATCGCACACGACTTAAGGTATAAAATCCAACGTTTGCTAAAATAGGAAGATTGGAAACTGTAGTATTATTGCACGGGGAGTCTCTTAAAGGGAAAGGATTATAATATAACTAACAGTTCGAATATTACACTAAACAATAAACAACATTAAACTTGTCACTGCAAATACATACATCAACGAACTCGGTCTAGAATACCGTTAAGGCGATGCAGTTTAAGCTATATTGACGTTATAGACTTGAAATTACTGACTCCAGCGGAATAATGTAAATCAGATCGTACAACAGTAATACTAATAACACTATAGTACAATAACGAGATGTGTATCAGTGGCATGGCTCGGGTCAACAGTATCAATTCGTGATCAGATCTAGTTTCATACAGAAAGGCAAATAATCGCGCGGCAAAATTGCTAGTCGTGCCTGCTTACAATGTGTGTTTATGCGGATGTGGTGCAATATGAAATATTCCATAGTAGGCGCTATTATTTTATTAACCCCCCGATGCCTAAAGAGGATAGGATTGGCCTGTTTGAGCATCTATATCGATGAGTTATATGTTTTTATTTCAAAATATGATAAATGACACGGATATGTTTTTATCTAAAAACGCAAGTGACTAAATTAGTTCTTAACTATATTTTTTACAGTTTGGAGGCATTTTAAATATCCAATTTCATGTTGCTATTAGCAATGGAAGGCTGATATCGGCCAAATGTTAATCGAGTTTCGGTTATTTTTTGTGTAAATATATAAAAAACGAAACTGTATCCAGACGCTAACATTTAACTTTTAAACCAATAGCTAAACGTTACCTTAATGCACCAGTCTAGTGACGAGCAAGTAAACGCTGCATTTACTAGGACAATAGACGTGTTTAGTGACCATTTCCTCACAATAGCGCGTTAAGTGTGAACGGCGCATCCGTCACGTGCAGCCAACGTTAATGTAACGAGTTGCGAGCGGCAACTATGACACGCCCTCTGTGCCCTGGCTAAATTACGTTACACAATCAATTCAGGGCCGTTGCACTTCTGGACAATGCGTAAGTAAGGGTTAAAATATTTTTTCTATTAAATTCTTCAAAATTTGTCAGTAAACTTTGGTACTATATTTGGACGTAATGTGCAGCTCATCGAGATCAATCAAATTCAAATCATTTATTTCGTCTTAGGAACTAATAGCTTACTTAACTAATGTCAAAATTTACATTATACAAAATTAATAAAAAATAATTTATATCATTAGAAAAATTCGGCTTTAGGGAACAGATACATTATAGTCGACAATGATCCAGTTTTGCGCGCGAGAAGTTCTAGGTTCGACTTTGGTCGGTGCAAATGTAAAAGATTTTACACAGTCAGTCTCTATCAATTTCATCATCAGTAACAGAGAACCGTAATTTGTGATTGGCTCACACGTTTGAGCTCACGTTTTTAACTCTAACATCAGGGAGACTCCTTTAAGAAATCACAAAAGTGTTCCAATAAAAATGTGTCCCACGGCTCAAGCTGCTCGTTGTAACGAGTACGTGCGATGCCGGGCTTTAAATCCTTAAGACGAGTAATCGACGGCCAATTTATAAAGCTTCCTGCCACTAGATCTCGCTAATGATACGTACTTACGAGTTCGGCTTACGAATGGGGTGCGATTCTTTAGAAAAAAGCCGAACTCTCCATTTCGTCCCTCTTGCAATTAAAGTCGAACATCATAATCTACATTAACTTGTTATTGCTTAATCATGAGTTCAGACCACAGAATATGGAAACCGAATCACTGTTTTTGAATTACTTTTATGAATTTTTTTTATTAATTTTATGTTTGGGTTGAATTTTAAAATTTTCATCAGAACTTTCAAGATGCCCATTTTGTTTTAAAATATTTTTTGAATATTTATTCCACAACGGATAAAACGAAATACAGTAACGTGGACAATGGTACAAATCGTGGCATTAAATAATCGGCAAAAGCGCTTAGCAAATTGCTCGTTTACTGAAACTCATCTATTTCGAGGCATGAAATGTTTGTAGCCACCGAGTGTATTAGACGCTTGTACTATAGCGAAAGATGCAGAACTGTTAAATGCGCACTGGATTTTTTTAATACCAAGTATGTAGGTACTTCAGTGCAGACGCTTGTCATTTCGTTTGCCGCTAGGTCCAAAATCGACTGGGCCATAAACCTCAAAAGCTTAGAAACTTCCAACACTATCAGACGATCATCTTACCATCGATTCTCTTATTTATCTTAGGTCGCTAGTTTCATGGATAACCTTGTAAAACATTGTAAACAAAGTATTCGTATGTGTTTGAATATTTTTAAATTTCAAAACTTTTATCCATTCACTAGCTTCCAGCCAATGTAAAAGCTCGATTCTCGTGGTGACTATGCTGCATACCTTAACCATAGTACTATCCGCCGCGGTTTATCCAACAAACAGGAAAACAATAGATAACTACGTTCAGTTATATTTTTCCAGCAAACTCAACCAAACGACGCTCAAGAGTTTTCTGAAAATGAAAACTAAAATTTTTCTGTCATTAAGCGTAAAATATGGAGTAACGTGGCAATTTTGAAGTGAAATGCGGGGATTTAAGTATATTTCTTTTTAAAATGCTATACAACGTTTCAAAAGCTTATTTCAAGGAAATAAAATTTCTTGTTGCAAAATATCATAATAGATTACCAGGAATTGCCATATACAAAAGCTTATGAACGAACCATTCCATGTCTTCTCTTAATGCATAATCCAGGATTTCGTGAAATAAAATAAGATATCAGATAATTAAAAAAAATACATTCTATAAAGAGGAAGTATGAGGGCTTCATTCGCTCAACGTACTTACGAAGCCTTAAAAACATTCCAACAAATAAAAAGCTATGTGCAAGCGAGCGCTCCTTGCGGCACTGCAAAAATCGTTGAAACGTAATCAGATGAAACGCGTAATATTCGCTTAGTAATGTACTGTATCGAGACTCGGATGGGGCATAAAAATGCAAAGTGTAACCCAGATTCGGTAAGCGATCTCGGCGTGATTGAACAACAAACCAACAACTCCTGACAATATTAGCATCGGGGATTTGAGAGTGAAAGGATGGGTCTGATTTGCATCCGCCATTCGAGGATCGGGACTTCGGGAGGAACGCTTTCATTTCCACCGTCTTCCAACTCGTGATAACTTGAAGCCGACCCATTGTTGTATTGTTCCTATTACAATTACCTTCTTATTGTGCTTTAATAAGACGGGCGGCGCCTGTTGTGACTGCGGCTTTTGAACTTAACTCTAATTTGCGAAATGGAGTTGACAATTGAAAATTTATTTCTGCTGAATTCTCTGTAACGTTTTGAATAAAATTGTTATCACCCTTGATAGTCTCATCTATCGATCATATACTCTTGAAATTGATTTCGCTCGACATATAGGTATATGGTCATTTTTATTAATATACAGACAGATAGAGGAAGTTATTAGAATAAACTACAACTCTCAGAAACCGGTTTACCTGTAATTTTATAAAACGCTTGATAGAGACGAATACCTACTATTTACTTTTCTATTTTTCGAATATAACATCATGATTTGTATTTAGCTCTCGCAATATCATTAAACAGCAGTGCAAAATCTAATTCAGGTTATTCTCTGAGGAAAAGAAATATACGAGTACTGTAGGAATTGTAGCAAGAAATAAATCCGCAATTATGGATAAGATTGAATAGGATCCTAGTGTATCCAATATGTAAGTAAGAATTTCGGTTTCACGGATAGAATGGAATGATTTGTTATAAGCTTTATAACATGCGTGGGCAATGTTCATTAGCTAGATAAGCTAGTACACATGTAGTATAAGCTATTACACATTGCATGACATACTAACGAACTATTTTCTTAATTACAGTCTGAGTCAAATTCTTTTTACACACTCAGTAATTGGTCCTCATGACGATAAAAAATGTTGATTTCACGTGTGTAATGACGTCAATACTAAACGTCATCAAAATAAAAGTATGGCCGGCGAATGGTGCGTTATGGCAACAAACATTTCTACGCCTAACAATTTTCCACCCAACAATATTACACGGGACTATAAAAATTTGCCAAAACATTTAATGTTGCCATTTTTCACAATTTATGCGTCATTAAACTTGTTGTTTTATTCACAATGTAATGTAAACAATGGGAGAATTTTATTATCTAACTAATTTAGTAAGAAACGACGTCGATAAAACTGTATTACGGGCATCACGGTAATATCGTTAAAGTACACGTCATTTTGCTATTATGTCAGAGGACGGTGTTTTTATTCCTATAAAAAGTGTGTAAAAATAACAGACATTATTCTTTGTTTTAAATTATGGAAGTATACGAACTTTCTTCCTTATATTTACTCTTCAATAGTAATTTAGATATACTTGGTACGCTGGATGCATAATAGATAGACAAACTCAGAAATTATATGATATTCGCAGATTTTTCACACTTCCTCTGGAAAATTCAATGCAATATACACTTGTAACTACAGATTGCAGACCAATTTAGACAAGGGGTAACCACTATCCACCAGGTCAGCCCGTCAGGCAATAAAAAAATAAGCAAGCCATTCTCATCAATAAAATAACTAAATAAGTGCATAGCCTATCGTGAACTATCAAAAAAAATTACCCATCTATAAACCTATGTTCTATACATATGTTCGTCATCGGCAGACACATTATACGATACGTCGATTTACAATTTATAGTATCGAGTTACCTCACCGTATCGACGGCATTCAGTTGAAGGATAACCACATTCCAATCATTTCAAAACGTAATCGTGCAAAGTTGTGCGAACTGACAATCAAATCTAAACTTGGTAATATGAAACCGTAACGGGACAAAACGGTTAAATTCGTTTTTTTAGGCATTTTTAATTAAGGTTATATTAACATGAAAGTGGGAGAGAAGTCTTTCTTTGTTTGGCGTTTTCAAATGAAAATTTTAATTATTAAAAAAATTTATATAGAAAATAAAGGGGTATACAGTAGGTTCTTAAACATAACATTACGTAACGAGTATACTACACTCTCACTCATAGAATATAGTCGGAAACATACTTATAGACACTATGATTTTACACACAATTTGATTCAACATAAAAAAAACGGTTTATTTTGCATGCCTTTAAAAGTTAATGTTTGTTTAATTTCTTTAAACGTATCTCAAATTACATAAACGTGTAAATCAAAGAAGTTAATTAAACGAAACTAATGTAACATCAAATCCGTCTACTGACGTCATTACAAACGAGTTACTAGCCAAAAAGACAGCAATTAAAATATAACGTCAAGTTAGCTCATTGACGTCAGTAAAGCTAAAGGCGTCACCACCGAATTTTCAGCCAAAAAATACTTCAGGGAAACCTTTACTGTACTGTAAAAACATTTCATGATTTATCGCAGCGAGTAGGTGACATCTAACCAGGAAATAGACATACCAGGAATAAAAATAAATGTACCTACCTACTCGGCTTGGCAGGGGCACTGTTGTGCCGAAAGACGGGACACATTATTAAAGGGACAATAATCGAGGTCATACCGGTTGGACCTAGCAACCTGTGATAAAAAAAAATGTATAACCTAATCCATAAATTAAGGGTTACTGGTTAAGATAAATGTCCTGATTTATAATCTTTAAGGGGAGGCTTTATGCCAGGGCGGCATAATCACATTAACGACAGAGCCTCTTTCAATATGATAAAAATAAAAGAAAATTGCCTACAATGACCAGAATCAGGCGTCAAAGTGATGTTTAGTAAGACGTACTGAGATTAAATTAGATTGACTTACTAAGACTAAATGAGGGATAGGAATTACTTACACACCAAAACTGCCTTTACATCTGTTACGTAAAAAATAATTACACATAATAAATCGAATGAATTGAATAATTTAAGCGGACAAAATGGTATCGGATTAAACAAGCATTGTTCACATTAAGGTTTCCATATCATTTGAGAATCGCCTCAGGAACACATTAACAATGAGAATAGTAACATTATCTGTTTTCAAATTGTACATTCTAGTCACTGCGACATTTTGACGTAATACTCGCATTAAATATCGTTCCAGTTACCGAGTACCAAAGGGATCCTTTCGATTTCGTATTCGAATCGTGTCGATTTACTTTCGCACTGTTTAACGTTAACATCGAAATGTTAATAGCTAAATTATGTTAAGCTGTTCGACTTTCGATTTTTTTTTAAGGAATAGCAATGAATGTCAACTGTAACACTGACGTAACGTATGTCATGATGATTGCCATATGTACTGGCGTACGGTCCTCGGTTCGATTCTTAAAGATACAAAAATTTAATGGCTAGTTAATTACTATTTTTTTAGTAATACTTAAGGTCTAATACGACACTGGGAGTTCTAGTATAAGCCTATGAATTGGTAGCATTCATATTTTTGGCGCAAATAAAATGGAGGCTCCTTAGTTTTGGCTCATGGTGTTCGATTACAAAGAAACTAAATTCACACTCAGTATTTCATAACTGTCCTGTATTTACCTAGTGACTCTGTCTGAGAACGGTCCTGGGTTCGATATCCCGTGCGGCAGACATTTATATGACACATAAATATTTGTTCTGCGGTAGGGTGTATTTGTATTGCTCAAGCCAACCACAACAAACCGTATTGTAGTACGAAATATTGATGTGTAAGCGTTTATTTACTCTTGAACGAAAACATCAGTAACGTTGTAAATAATGTGACTTCATACGATTACATTTTTGTTTACGTATTACTCTATCACATAAAGATTACAATAGAAATGACAGTATCTACTATACCTGTCTCTTTCGCTCTCTCATTTTGTTTAAGTGTTTAAGAGACATAAGAATAAATAAGTTACGTCTTATAGTTCAATCCAAGTCTCTAAGAAGCATGCAACATTCAAACTGTAACAACTAAAAAGACACCTCAAAGGCACATTCATAACATACGTGTATATACTTTGTATTGATGAGACTCACGTGAATTTCCAACACAAAATAGGGGTTCACAAACGCCGTATACTTCTCAATTTTCTCGTCAAACAGATTGGATGCAGAGTACATATTCAAATGTGGTGTACAAGGCCGCCGCCTAATACATAACAAGTGGCTTGACGCGATTGCCTATATCCTGCAACGTTTGGAGCGAGGTCGACTGGTGCAAAAGCGATGTCTCTTTGTGATGCAAGGGCTCAATACAGCCTAGTTTTTAAACTCAGACATAGAAGTTAAGCCTTATAGAAATAATACTGAAGTCGGCGTTTGACGCATGGCAGATATGAAAAAATTAAGCTTTATTATATAAAAAATATGGAATAGCAATCTACATATTAGTACGTGAAAGGTCGATACCCTCTTGTAAGCTACATCCATTAATAAAGAAAACTAAACAGTACAACAAAATCACAAATCAACCACAAATTCGTGGACAAAACGCCACGGTAAAATAAATCCATAAATTCCTAATACGTTCGTAAAAAAATGGTTTTGCGGGCCAAAGTGGCAATTTTCCTACATTTAGCTATTTTAAAACAGCCTAGCGTAATCTTGATTCACGACCACAATCCGCTTAGCCTCGACCTTAATGGCAGAACGTGTAACAATTTTCGGCTTTTCTTCACCATTCTTCCCAATTTTCCGTGTGAAATATACGCATTCAGTACAAGACTAAGTATACAGGCATGTTAAAATCTTTTATTTGTACCGGGTGAAGTTTTTTAAACGCCAAACCGACTTGAATACCGTTACTAAATTAGAATCCAGAATTCGACTATGGGAGAACTCGGTATACACATTTGTGCCCAACATGGACTTTGTTATTGTTATATTGCCCGATTTAAATAACTTCGTTGCTTTCATTCTCAATTACATCTATTATGTGGTGCATAAACAAGTATAGGTTTCCCAATCTACTAAATTTCTAACTTGCATTCATCTTCGATAAAATAACTGTATTATGTGGTGCACTACATTTAAACTTAGACTCTTCTGTGAAAACCTTCAAACTAATGCCTAGTTTTATAGATAACTCAAATGGTTAAAAGCTTACCTTTATACATAATTGAATCATTACGCCTTCACAGTCGATCTATAAATAAATTCTTAACTTATTATTATTACTTATATAGTCATGCTACACTGTAAGAAATACAACAACAATTTCGGTGTATCTCTATCATAATATTATCAAACCTATTACAATTCAATAGATACAAACTTAGCTCTCAGAGCATTAGCTAGTGATATCAGTGAAGCGATCATAATCTAATGTCAAATATTAATAGCAACGTGAATGGACAATAGGCAGCACTAAGGCCGTGTTTACTAAACATAGTACATAAAGGGAAGCGTAGGTATGTGTGGGAATCATGAGGGCAGTTACTGTACATAACGTAAATAGCTAAACGTCAAGTAAGGCCGCGACGGGACATGATAGCTCCATTATCTTAGCATTGGTATTATAAGATAACTAGATTGTACCTTAGCGGTTAAATTGTTAATGACTTGACATGTGTTCGAATGCATTAAGCGCTAAATTTTTACTTTGGCATGTTGTAAAGACACGAAAGGCCTAAAAAATACTTTTTATTGCCAGTCGACCTAAAATATAACAATATGGGACTAACATAATATGAGTATATTATACTCAGGAAAACATGTGGCGTTCTATATTCAGCATTCGAGAACCTTCGAAAATACTGTGTTAAGTGATCTGTAGGCCATGAATTGATGCATATGCGTGAGTGCATACGGCATATTGGCAATAACCTAAATAAGTAAATTGTTAGTAATAACCGTTGCAGTAATTCGAGGTTGTTGCAAAAAATACCTAATCAGTACTAATAGCATTATTAATTCAACAAATTGAAACAAAAGGTAATTATACACTACTGTATATACCTGAAATGTTTGATGCACCTAAATAATAAATGTATGGAATTACTTCGGTAGGTATACCAACTAATTAAACTGTAATGCGTTATGATAAATTTTAACAGTTAGGTGAATTTTTCGGTGAAAGAATGTTCACTAAAATCCGATCACTACATTGAAATCTACTTCTAAATTTCTTATATTTCAACTTAAACCAAATCTTTATCTACTAATTAACACATAACAGACTGATACAACGTTTCTCAAATTACACAGTGAATTTTTCGTGATACTTATATCAAAAGACATTCAATGAAATGAGGGCAAACTTTGTCGTGAAGCCAAGATTGATAGACACGCTAGATGAATAATGCCAGCGAGTGTTCTCAAAACGAAACGGATACTCGTGTAAAACAGCAACGGGACGAAGCGGTTATCCTTCATAGATTTCCATCAGCGCGGAAAGGTTGGCGCGAAAGTATCGTACCAAATTGCCTCGTAGGAAACGCTGGGGCAAAAAAAGGAAAATAAGGCGACATCCGGCCGACCCGCCGGTCATTACGTTAATGCGAGACTAAACTTGATTGATGACACCGCTCGCAGCGAAAACTGTTGACCTCCCCTCCTCCTTCTACGGTGTCTGTCGCGCGAAATAGGCGCCAAAGGTTCCGGTTCGTCTAGGCCTCCCACGTGGATGGATCGAGGCAGGATATAAATCCTCGGATCTTTCAAATAGTTGGTACGAAGAAAGGTGATGAAAATGCATCATCCGGAAAGGGGTGGTTTAATGGCATTTAAATTGCGTACCTATGCCACTTATTCTTTCTTCTTAATGTTAAAGAAAATTAGAAAGAACAAAATTATTGTTAATACAAAAATATAATTTCTTCTGCCAGTGCAAGGCAATAGACACTATGTAGCTCACGTATCAACAGCTATAAAAAGCTCAAAAAATGTCCGGAATTCGGAAATAAAGCATGTTATCCACAAGCCTTGTTATTTAATCGTGTGTCAACAGATGCCGACACCTTATGCTTTTAATTACAAGGCCTTATACGCCCCTCGCTCCACTAAACAAACACATTATGGCTTAGAATAACGATCAAATTACTATGGCATACAATATCTTTTATGAAAGTATAACTTAGCTAAAAAAATATCTCATAACCTACGATATTGTTAGCAAAATGTACAGTACCTATGTAAATATTTACAGACGCTTGACTTAAACTTAAAGCTTAATAAATCGCAAAGAGTTTCGTAATTAAAATTAACAGTCCCGAAATTAAAAACGAATTTTGCAAATAGGTACCTCATCTTTGTGAAAGACGTAAGAAAGGAGATGAAGAAAACTACAAGGGTTCCAAGTCAACAACCGAACTCTAAAAAGACATTCTTCTAAAATTTAAAAACTAAATCTTTTAAAGTTTTAAAAAACAAGTGTAAAAAAACAGAATCTTCTCAATTTTAATACTTAACACAATATTCTATTTTTCAGCACATCATCTAGCAGTTACTACGTACGTTACCATTTGTCAAGAACCAATCAATCATCAAGTTGCAATAGGCGAGGTGTGTGTAGTGATGGTGATATATCCGTATCACAATTTATCACCAATTACAATTATTACAATTTATTATACGTATTACAATTTATCACCATTTCGATTAAAAACGACATTTGCAACAAATCATATATTTTAATCACTCATATGCATATGAAATGAAGGAAAATATTTAAAGCGGCACACATATCCATAAATACGCATATCTCGGGAGTCAAATTTGTCTTTACAATTAATTCATTCATAGAATATGAAAATTTTAACGAAGCCATGAGACAAGCGTTTATGTAACAGTTTTTAAACTGATAGAATTTATGAATGTTGTTATGTAATATTAAGAGTTTAGAAAATGACTTGAAGAGAAAATGATGATCGTCTGTCGTGTCTGACGTCAACCAACTTTATACTAAGTTTTACTGTCATAATGTCACGTTATTATAGTGTATCAAACTCCATGTGATAGTGTGCCTATTGTATGTCTATGTATTTAAAACACATGATACAAAAAAATCAACTTTCTGTTGTTCTTCACCACGTAAATTTTATGCCAAATCTCACACACGTACTTGTCAGCATTATCTTTAAAAAATGGTTCAAGAGCTTTAACAAATATTTTTTTTTGTTCAGTCACCAAGTAACAACAAGCATTTTGCCAATAACCCGCCAAACTACAGAGCAGTTTGTAGGCGGACCACAGCTCTCAACTTATAGTTATACTTAACAACAACTCTCAACTTATAGTTATACTTAACAACAACTCTCAACTTATACTTATAGTTAATTAACGAATACGAGTACGTACTACCTACTATTTACAACCGTGTATACGAGTACGTACTATTATTTACAACCGTGTATTTCGTGGCCCCACCGGAGCAGCGGTCAGCCCCGCCTAGGTTCATCCTCGCAATTTTCACGAGTATTGCGAAAATTTCAACCGGGAATTCACATCATAGCAATGTAAATTACGTCAGAGGAGATCGCATTTTAAACTGTTTGCTTAACCGGGATACAATTTTGTTAAGTAGTACTGAGTAAAGTTTAAATTGGGAGAAAATAATTTAATAGGCTTAAGTACAATGTATCTGTTTTATAAAGCCGATGATATAGTAGATATCGTCTAACGAGACTTAAGGAACTTTTTAATCTAATGATGTATTTATTTTTTCTCCTTATTTTTTATATTGTTACGAGCTGTTGCCCGCAGCTTTGCTTGCGGAAATTATAGTTTTGCGGTGATATTTACCCACTTAAGGGTTGATTTAATAAAATCGTTGAATAAGGTTCTTCATCCTTTTCAACTATACACCCAAACACGAATTTGAAAACTGCTAGCTTTAAAATTTGATTAATTTTCATACAAACTTTCATCCCTTATTTCACCCCCTTATGGGTTAATTTCCATTTTTTTTTTAAATCCGCACTTCTAAGCTTAGTATCGAAAACTTAAATACTAATTTGCAAACTGCTTGCTTTAATTTTTTTTTAATTTTCATACAAACTTTCATCCCCTATTTCCCCCCCTTAAAGTGGGAATTTCCAAAAATCCGTTCTTAGTGCTCCCCTACACTCTAGAAGGAACCTCTGTGCCAAATTTCATGCTCCTAGGTCTATCCGTTTAGGCTGTAGCGTGTCTGTCAGTCAATCAACATTTTTATTAAGTATGATTTATATTATAAATTTTTGACATTCGTTAAGTGAGCTATTAATTCCTAAGACGAAATAAATGATTTGAATTTGGATTCGTTTGAACAAAGGGCTCTTCAAAACTAGCTAACCAACTATCATGATGCATACTCATATCGGTTACCGAATGACATTTTCGTAGTCGTCATTAGCATTGAAACACTGACATTTAGAAAATGTAGCCATAATTTTACGAGAAAAAAATATCCAAATTTAGCCAGCGATAGGAGTAACTAGGTCAACATGTAGGAATATTACTATACATATTTTATATGGTTAAATTATAAATTACTAGACGATGCCCGCGGCTCCGCCCGCGGAAAAGTCGATAGACAAAATATTGATGTTATCCCAAGGGAACCTATAATCGGGATAAAATGTATTCTATGTCCTATTCCTGGATGCAACCCATCTGTGTACCAAGTTTCAGCTTAATCCGTTCAACGGTTAGACCGTGAAGGAGGGACAAACATCCAAACGTCCAAACATCCAAACATCTTTACAAACTTTCACATTTATAATATTAGTAGGATGCAATCTTAACCATATCAACAATGAACGCACCTTGATCTTAAACACATCTTAAATCTTACAAAACAAAAGACTAAACTATTTTTTTTCTTTCTGCAATCCAAGCACTAATTCAGGTCAGCTTCAAACTATCCTAGTCACGCACTAATACACAACATACCAACATTATCACAATCACGCACCCATTAGTCCAGTGATACAACTGATGTATCATTTAGGCACCGACCACACTAGGCGAACTGTTTGCGAGCTGACCGTTTGCTTCTCACATATTTTTAATCCGCAACGTAAAACGCGGGGTAAAACAAAAACGACATGTGTATGTGGCATTGTAGCTACTATATGAATAGATCAATTTATGGTGTTATTTACCTAGCTGCGCAAATTGGATAATGTTACACTAGCGCATGTATGTATGTCCATTTGGCACTAAACTAAACGGCTTGACGAATTCGATCCAATAGACGACGATTGCGCGCTTTCTTATTCACTGAACTAACGTTGCGAAGCTAAATATCAGCTAACTTTCAGCAAACTCTCAGGTAAATGAAAATCATCCGCAAACTAACGAGATTCTCCTAACGAGACCGAAGCCTAACTATACGTCGATAATAAATCACGCAAAACAATGGATAAACGTTAATTAGTAAGGTAAAATAACACGCTACAAATCAAACATTAGAACAACCGCAGGCCCCAATTAGTCACACGTCGATCGATGTACACAATCGAAATTATTAGTCCACTGAGACGTGTCTATATATTACAGACCTTATAGATTTATTGTAAGCTGTGACCCTCCCTGTGAAGTAGTGGTCCCGGGTTCGATTTCCAATTAATACATAATTATGACAAAACATTGAAACAATATTCATAAGCTTCACTCTAATCCCACCTGATGATTAGTCGTTTGATGGTGAAGCAATAATATAAATATGCATAAAGTTATAATAAATTCGTCTCCATTCTTAATGTAACATCATCCATATTATAATCAAACGATATATCTTATATTATAACCGAAAATAATGTAATATCACAAAAATACCTTCACAAATTCCTTAATATTCAAGGCTTAATAAATAACACCGGTTTCATGAAATTAACGACTTATTGTCGCTATTAAGTCCTCGCCTCTTGCAAAATAATTAATTTGTCGTCCATTTAACTGATAAATCGATTTAATGTAGCAACACAACATAAATTTACATCATCGGAAGCCATCACTTTGGTAAATTGAGTTTCTCTATAGGTAATGTTATAAAAACAAAACTTGTTTTATCAGTAGACATTCATTAGGTTTTAAAATTAGTCTTTTAGTGTTTTCCAACTGTAAATCGAACTTTAAGTTTTTATTTTATGTTTATTTTAGAGATGAATAAATTATTATGTAAATAAATTTATTCAAATATCCTCTTATGCATCGAGCCACTGTAAATGTGCGAACAAAACCAAGTAATTGTTATTTTATTGTTAACACGAGGATTTTGTCCAAGGCTGTAGGTAACCCTAAAACGACTAGCTGACTCACAAATGAATTTAATTAACCCTTTAAAAGGATCCAAAAGGCATCGTGCAGGTAATAGTTTTCGTTTCGCACGCAACTTGAACCCGCGCTGTCTTGTGGTAGCTACCACAACGTTGGTACCACAGTAGTAGGATAGTAGAACAAACTTGACTTTAACTAGGGTAGAATTTCGCCTAGTTTCGTTGATTTTAATACAGCATTTCGCTTAGGGTAATTTATGAGTTTATACAACGAAGCTAGTTTGACAGACATCTATAAATGTGTATGTTGTGTACAAAATGGACGAACTATTTCAAATACTAGACGCCGCCCGCGGCTTCGCAGGCAGAAGAGTAGTTTAAAAAATATTGGATTCATCAAAGGGAACATAATCGGGATAAAATCTATCCTATGTACTATTCCCGGATGCAAACTATTTGTGTGCCAAGTTTCAGCTTAATCCGTTCAACGGTTAGAGCATGAAGGACCCACAAACATCCAAACATTCAAATATCCAAACATCTTTACAAACTTTCACATTTATACTATTAGTGGGAAGTAGGATTAGTAGTAAGCATTAATAAGTCTAATGCGCTACGAACGTAAATGCTTTAAGCATTAAGGCCGCCTTCTGCACCATTTCGATATTCATTAAATAAAGCTTAAGTAAATAGTATTTATGTATAAAAACTTTTCTAATTTTTCTACATTGTAGACTGAAACATAAATGAGTTAGGTCTTGCTATTAGTAGCTAGGCTTTACATATAATATCTCACTTCGTCATGTAGGTATCATGTTCACAATATAATGTAGTGAATCCATTCCGCTCCAGTGAACAAGGACCCCTTTCCTTTATAAAAGGTGATTATAAATAGAACTCCGTAAATTGTGAACCACGATAATTACATCCACGTACCCTTTCACTAAGCATTTTGTACCTCAACACCAGTTACAAATTAGAAATAGGTATATTTTTAATAGTTCTAAAGGCAGCTGAAAACGCTGAAAACAGAAGGACTACTTTTGATTAAAGATTCAACCATAACTAGAAATTGGAACTAGAGGATCGCCACAATTCCATCCGATGTAGATTTGTAGATGGAACTTCGATCTACAAGTTTGATGGTATAACGAGATGACGTGATACGTAATTAGATTAGCAATGCTGTTCAAATGTTCAACCTAATACAAATAATGAATGACGTTTTCGAGAAAATTAAGTTTATATTACAGAAAACTCATCAACAGCGTAATCTATATCTAACACACGCAGATTTTCTTATTCTACTGCTAAACCTGCATTAACGTTATTCTTAACGTCTGCACTGACATATTTATATTGGCGTCAAGATTCATTAAAGGCGCATTTAACGCGTTAAAATCCTTTGCAGCATCAAGAAAATCCACCTGAGTTGCTTGTCCGCAACAGCGGTGAGAGGTTTCGCAGTAAACTCTTGGCTACATCTGCTTAACGCCTTTGTTAGCGTGTTAATACGCGGACTGAAGTATATAGATGTAGTCGTAACATCTAATTTAACTGTATAATATCTAAACTATAAGAAACTTTCAATCACCTTCATACAAAAGGATAGTGGTGTGAACGCTTCGTGTGAATTAATTTCTTGATTCTACGAAAACTACTTACCTAGGCCTGCGGTCATCTCGTTATTAACACTTCTAATATTTTCATGAATCAACCGCCAAAAGATATATTAAGATGTACGAGTACCTATATGTAACATTTTATTATAACTTTATCTTTACGTCACTAACAATACAATGATAAACAAAATATTAAGGGTCCTTAACACTCAACATTTCCTTAAAAAATCTGCGACAGTTTAATACGTAAACGAAATATCGGCGATTGGTGGGTTAGCCGGCGCAGTAATTGCCATGTCACTCCAAACGATTGATACGGCTCACTTGGGTTAGGGGCGTTTCGTCATAGTAAATTCATCATCTCAAAAAAAAAACGAGTAAAACTGCAACCATTGAACATTTTTTGAATCGGCTAGTAACAAAAGTCGTTGAAAAATTCAGATTAACTCAACTCCTCTTGAACGGTTGGGCTGATTTAAATAAAATATTTGTGATGGATTTCAGAATTACCGAGTAAGGTTTAGGATCTGGTAGGTAGTAACTGATGTCGAGATGCTTCAAAGGACCAGCTACTCTATTAAAAACATTTAAACATATCGTTATAGTTGTCCAAAATCCCTACTTTGGACGACTTTTGATATGTTCAAATATTAAAATTATATCTGTAATCTAAAAATCACGTAGAATTCTGTTTAAACTTATCTTACCAAATTGGCGGGAAAACAGCTAACTAGCCGTGAAGCAAGTCCCTAAACCTACTCGTAAATTAAGTTACAATTTCACGGACGACGAAAGGGCATGCGTAAATTTATTGTTTACAATTACATGTACGACGATTTTTTAGAACAATAGCATTCGCGGGGTACAAAGTATTCGCATATATCGTACATTCGTTCGTTCTCCAATAAGCCGTATGCATTATTCAAAAGCCCGAATGGATTTCGGTGGCAGGAGCCGAATTTAATTTCACCCGTAATTCACCCATGACCGACGTCAGACACAGCGTACGGTAAAAAATGAATACATTACTTAATTTAAATAAACTCGGGGGGATTGATTGGATCTCGTATACTGAGCTAATTTTATATCATTTTTTTTTTTTGTTTTTTTTTTTAACTGGTTTGTAAGATGCCTTTTATGTAAATATGCGTAGAGTCTATGAAAGAAAAACTCTTTCTTCAAATTCGACGTCTCAAGAAAGTTAAAGCTTTTATGTTCCAGGACAATGATAGTTTATTTCAAATGGTTGTTAATAGATGGTGTTAGAAGTATGCTGCTTGTTAAATGACACTCAAACCATGCGTAACCTCAATGCACTTAACAGAGCCAATTAGTTACTGTAAAATAATTTGATCAGACGTTATTATTATTAAACACAAAATCATTATTATTAACTAGATTTATATTAGCACAGCTCCAATTACTACAGAACTACATAACCACAACGTAACCCTAAAAGATCAACGCACGAAGAAATCAGCGTGCCATTCACAGTACACAGTGCAAATGTAAATCCCCACTAATTAGTTTATTACAAACCGAACGCTCTGCCCTATCCGTGCGTCTGTTTAATTTTGTTACGCATTAAATACGAGTACAAGCGGCTTTATTTGTGAGCTTAATTGCTTATTTCATTAAGGATTTTGTGGGTTCTTTTTTGTGGCGGCGTTTAGCTTGATTGGAATTCAACGCAAACAGAGAAAATTTAAATATAAGGGTCAACGATACAATCGTGTAAGAGTCTATAAAATTAGAATTTATGACGATAACAAAATACTCATGTTCTTTATAGTCACTTATTATTCCAAATTCAAAATATTTATTAGATTTTTTTTCTTTTAGGGTTTTAGTGTCTATGTAGTTTAGAGTAAATTTAAAATGTGAGGTGGCTCAAGTTTGTTTTGATTGTTATGTGTATCTCTCAGTTACCAAGGCTCTACGGGTAGAAAAGTCTGGGCAGCATAGAAGCAGCTCGTTAGCTACACCTCAAACTTTACTAGAATAGGCATACCTAACCCAGACCACGACAAAGAAGTTACATAGGTACTTATAGTCAATACCACCTTATACATACTAGGATCGATAAAACACATCATATACATCACCGAGGCAATTTAAAGCTCCACAATGGCTTACTGAAACCGTAACCTAAAATCTCTACCAATACCAACGCACGTGCGATTAACCAACATTGCCACAACAGCTCACAATACCAATACAAGTTTCACTAATTGACATAACCGGCAAACAAGCACAGCGGCCGGACTGCGAACTGGCGCCAGGCCGCAAACCAAACACAGACAGACAATTTCCTTGTGTCCACATAGACCATGTGCGCCAAATGTCTCCCTTAGATAAACTGTACTTACGCAGTCTTAATAAAGTTCGTGATCAAGAAGTACAGCGTACAATCCATGATTATATTCAAGCGATCGTTCTGTCGTATATCGGCTTTAGTCAGAGGATGACACGATTTACGAGTTCATCTACTTATACTATATTCATGTATGTTTTCTGAAATTTGTATACCACTGCACTTACGCTACGCGTATGATTAGATCGAGTACCTACTGCACTGTATTTTTTTTCTTTTCTTTTGTCTTTTCTCTAAAATTATCTTAACTCTAGAAACATTTTCACGTAAAACAAATTACAGGGGTAACCTCATGTTTTTCATACAGTTGTAATGTATCAGTGTATGTAAAGAAAATAATGCTAGATGGAATGAGATGGTATAGATGTACACGTACCTAACGAGCCGAGCCAATCAACCTTACTAATCAAAGCTATGACACGCTAATCAAACCACGTCTTTCTTTGAAATGTAACAACAATATTTTCTTCGTATACATTCGTCACTATATTACTCAACTGGAATCATGATATCATCAACTGGGTTGTGTAGTTGATGTACCGAGAACAATTCATCGATGTTGCAACTCCATTCAAGTAATGACATCACAACTTCAACGTACTCGTACTAGTACTACCATATGATTGTATTGCATTGCCAACACGAATACTACCCTATTGTATTGCGTTAGGTACATTGTCAACTTGATCCCGAGAGGTGGCATGGATGGTAAGTAACTTGATCGAGTACCTTTTGTAACCAGAGGAGTGGTGGAACTCGTTAAGGGTTTCCCTGCTTCAGAGACCTGCCTAAGTTGTCAAATTCAAACTCATTTATTCATCGCAACAAATGTGGTGCATTAAGATTACGTTTTATAAAGTTCATTCATATTCGGCCCATACCAGCATGTAATGGTTTTAATGATATAAGATTATACTAATTATTGATAAATTGTAATAATAAGTCATCCAATATATTTATGTGTTACAATCATGTCAACAATGTCGGTTGCCTGTGTTATGATAATATACGTATAGAGAGAGAGCAGTCTCTAATTACTATTTACTTTTTTCAATGAAGTGAAGAAGCGTGGAGAAGCTTGGTAAGGTGTAAAGAATATTCTAATCAAAGCTTAGGTACTGTTCAATCGATGTCTAGAAGAATCTTTTTCAAACAAAACCACATAGCCGAAGCACGGAAGCGCTCTAAATATACAACTGGTTATTACAATTACTGTAACTGCTCCCCAAGCGGAATATTTGCCAACATAACATTAATCCCTAATATAGTAGAGAGCAGAGATACCAAACAAACGAACGACAGTTACGTAGCTGCAATACATCGGAGATTGCAGCATTGTTTACAAGTTTCGCAATGAAACACTACCGCGAATGCATGAAGAGTGAATAAAGATTATTCAAATTGTTCACATATCTCGAATGTATTATTACGAACCGTAAAGGTTTTTATGTTGCGATCACGTCTCGACTGAGAATCTGAGAATTTGAGATAGTAAGATAGACCAAATGTGGGTTGACAGATACCTCTTACGTTTGAAAAACTCATGGATAGCATGAGTTATGGTGTGAAGGTTTTCTGCCTATATTTTGCTCTATCGAAAAATACTATATAGGTTTAAAACCTAAAGGTGTGCCTTGACATCAAATTCGATTTTACTTCGACTAGGTATGCAAATTTGCTCCGTTAGAAAAAACAAAACAAAGGACAAAGACCTTATCATTTTGGACCAAGAAATAAGACCTCGTACATAACTTTGTGGAACCAAAAGGCACCAGTAGTTCAGTATAATAAACTCTCAGCCAGATATCAATACGTTTTCTGAAAAGATCACCGCACGTGAGAATTTTTCATAAACAAGGTAGAAGTTTTCGCGAAGGCTAGAATACTAAAACTTCTTAAAGTAATACGAGAACCTGGAAGTAAATCCCCGCTTTCTACTACACCGATTCCGATATCACTTTAAAGACCACTACTATCTCATAAGTTTATAACTAAAATATTTATATTTACCAAGAGGTATATCTTGATAA
Organism: Lerema accius; assembly: GCA_001278395.1. Taxonomy (NCBI): domain Eukaryota; kingdom Metazoa; phylum Arthropoda; class Insecta; order Lepidoptera; family Hesperiidae; genus Lerema; species Lerema accius. Next base: position 450,255 of record LGAG01000585.1, read on the forward strand.
AAACGTGTATTGATTATATTTTCTTTATCACGCTTATTTAAGCACTAAATAATCAATTTTATAAGTAAGTATAGATAGTAATTTACTGAACAAGCAAAGTTAGTTTTTTTAAAAGTACCAAGTATACTATTTTATATAGAACAGTTTCAAATTTGTCCAAAGCGTCTTAAATCCATAGAATATTCTAAGCTTAAATCTTAACCCATGTATGTAACGAGCATTTCAGTACATGAAAAACTGAATTGATTTCTCATACCAATTCCCTACAAAAAGATGGGACCAACCGCCCATTCACTGAACAAAATGAACATTGAGCGTTTGACAATAAAATTTCGGTCACTAACAGACCGTGAATTATTTGCTTGTACTGTGAAATTTATTATTATCATGCTGTATAATAAACGTCGCATTATTTAATCATTCGACCCAAAATCCTGGTGAAATCCATATTACTCTATTCACGCCACATCAGGTGTACCTAAAAGTTGATTATGCGTAAATTATGAAAGAGATTTAATGCATGATATGCGTTCGTTTGAAGTAACAAATTTGTCCAATTACGACGAGTAATTTAATAACGGCATATTATGAGTTTCATAATAAAGGTACTGTATAAAATGAATTTTAGATAGATGTGAGTACCTACGTCGAAATATTTGATAAACTAATAACTTATAATGTATCAGTTTGAATAATCTTTATAATTTCTATTAATTTAAATGTAGCATTACACGTTGTATTAGCAAAAATATTTGTCCGAATTTATAGGATATATCATTAGGGTTGTAATTAATTGTGGCGTTGGTTGAAACATTGGCATGAAATCGTGACATTATTAACTCACTCATTTCATTGGGTATTGAGCCGTACATTAATGACAAAACCTGACATAATGTATACAGGATAATGGTGTAGGATTTCAATTAGGATAGATAATATAATCTGCGTAATGATACGTTACATTCAGTACCTAAATGTGACTTCAATTATCTGAGTATTCATTTCACGATTCATACCCTACAACCTAAATAATTGACCTCTATAAATATTTATCTTTATAATAAAAACATAGTTTCTAAACAGTTACGGTTATTAAAAATTTTCTTTACAAACAGATTTTTTAAATCTAAATTTACGCTAACCAGCTAATTCGACGGCTAACTTAAATTCAAAGAGCAATTAATACTTTACTCCTCGCTTACTCTGTATTTATTAATACTGAATCCTATTGACCCCAGATCACAGATAAGACAGATTTAAATTATTCAATATTTAATAACGGGGGTAAAGTGTATTTTTAACAATACTAAAATTTTAATTTAACAACAGTACACGAAGTATGACCGGTTGGTGAAAGTGAACGGTGCCTACGTGCCGATCGCCTGTTGCAGTGATATTAATAAACTGATCACTGAGTCAAGTACGTGAATGGTATGTGTCACTAGTGATTGCATTAAGGCTCTGTTCTCGCGTACGACACGACACGACCGCCACACGACCTACAACGACAAGGACGACGATGGGATGATGAAACACTCAAACATATTTTTAGTAATTCTTATCATACTTACCCCCCCTTCCCTCTCTATCCTCAGCAAAAGTAATCAACCCTTAAATGAAAACTCACAAAAATACAGCATAGACATTTTTTTATCTCTAACAATAAACCGACAAAATATCGCAGCAGTACTACTCAGATATAAACTCCTGTTTGTCGTTGCGACGCCCGCCGTGTCGCTGTAGCACATGTGAAAGTAGCCTACGCTGAGTTTTACCGGACGTTACGTAAACATGGAAATGCCTTTTGAAGGTTCAACGGAATTAGTACTGTTTTTATTGTGGTTATGTTGGAACCAATTAGGCCCTTATTTTTACTAGCTTAGGTCTTTAATTGTGGACGCAATCTAAAACAATTTAGTAAATAAGCTCACCCTAAAACGTACTAAAATACCTTATGACCATTTCTTATACTGAGCATGAAAATAGTTTTTATTATGTTACAAATAAAGTTCTTAATAATACTGTCACTAACTTGCCTAAACATAAGGCTTTTATTCCCTACAACTGACATAAATCGTATCATTGTAAAGTCACAAACAAATTCAAATAATAACACGATAGTAGCAGCCCACCTTGGTTACTGTATAAGGTGGAAAACATTATGACCATACTCATATTACATGATCCTCACCGCAATAGGCATCTACGAAAGCGACAGTATTTTAAAAAGTAGCTTAACACCTTCTTAAAATAAAAGTGAAAGAGCCTCGAACCAATCTTTACTCACGATAACATCCTGATAAACCACTTTCGCTGCATCCGATCCGTTCTGTATTGAACGTGGAACCGAAATATCGGTTACATCATCGAAACTTTGGTCCAACTTTTAATTTTAACTGCACGCAAAGTAGTTCCAATAACGAGGTTTCTTTATAGCCTTCTTTACGTCTTTTTTTATTTTAAATATCATTTTTTACAATCATTTCATTATTAGGTTAATGGCTTCTGCATTTTATTATTTTTAAACTTTTTAGGCAATAAGCATAAATTGCATTAATACCTAAATAACGTTACTTTAATTGACTAAGGGCCTGTTTCACAATCGTTGAGTAAAGTTCTAAGTAAGCTACTTTGAACTTATTTGCACGGTAAACCAGTAAATTGCGTTTCACAATTTCACTTAATTTACGGTTGATTGTGAAACGTATAGAGAGTTAAAGGAAGGATTTACTCTCTGAGTAGCTTACTTTTTAAATAACTACTGTCATCTTTACTTATCGATTGTGAAACAGACCCCAAATATATTTATCTCATATTTGTAAAGAAGACCAAAGTCGATATGAATATGAAAGCTTAGTTTGCTATTTCTCATTCCTTACATAAAGAAGAAGAAGAACTCTAGAAACAGAATTTAAAAACTTAGTTTTATACAAAGTAAAATACGCTAAAAGACCACAAAGTTTCATTTAGACAATTAAATTTTGCGGACTTTCAAAACTAAACAAAACTACGAGCAAGTAAATGTCCATAGACCGTTGGCAGCTTGGTGCATTAATAGCCAACCATTAAATGTTAACTGCTCTCTTAGGAAATATACCGTCACCAGATCTGCAAATAAACTGGCTTATATACAACAATACTTTATGGCACTTGTGAATGTGTCTACGAAACACGTACCTATATACAGGGTTAATTTTAATTAGCGCATCACCCTTTGCCGGCAGCTTCTCCACATCAATCCCAACAACATTTGTTCTACCACCTTTTGAAATTAATAAATTTTAAAATTTTAATTTTCTCATACAAAATTAATGTGTTGCTTCTGAACTAGGATTGCTCTGCGCATACGTTGAATGAATGCGGGCGGCGAGGTAGGGGCGCCCGGGAGTTGCCATTTTAGCTACCTCTTGCAAAATATAGAATAATAAATAACAGAGGGAGCAAAAATTTTTTTGTTTATTGTTTTTTTGGTTATTTATCGAGCTATGTAAAAAGTGGTAGAACAAATGTTGTTGGGATTGATGTGGAGAAGCTACTTGCAAAAGGTGATGCGCTAATTAAAATTAACCCTGTATACGTGTATGTAAGTATCGCCTTTAATGATCCGATTGAACCACTCAATTTGACCATTCGACTTTGTGATCAAAGGGCATCATTTAGACGCAATAATTCAGAGAAAATTTTGAAATCAATAGGACGTCGTGTCGACAAAGAAAAGGTACAGATACTCACACAAGATTGGAAAAGTTCTTAATTACGAAGTATGCCACACAACGATGGCAAAAAAATATATATTTGACTTCTACTTATTAGCTCATCTTTCGCAAAATAACAACAAAATACATTACGGTGTAAGGTACGAATACGAATAAGATGATTTCATACACTTCTGAGACAATTGCGAAGAACTCTCAGGAATAATTTAAGATTACTTAATGACATTTTATTTATTTATCTCCTTTAAAGCAATTAACAATTGCAAACTTGTACCAAGACCACTATTAACGCTGTAACTATTTGGTAATAACAAATAATTTAATCGTATCTAGCTGCAATACATTGTATTGTCATCGTCTTAATAACAATGAAGGCGTAGGCATTTAAAGACAACCAGAAGGTGTAAGGAAATTTATGTAGCAATTAAATATTTCTAAAGTGTAAGTAAATGTGCGATTACATCTCTACTGAATACATCATAGAGGCAGAATGTCTTCTTACTTACAATCTTCAAGGTTTTTACAAAAATTTAGACTATCATTCCGGGAGCTGTATACAAACTAAAATATTAAACATTGAACTCCAAGTCGGCTAACGCTAGCACGCGAGCTCTATACGAGCATTTACAAATCCTCTTTAATATTTATGAGCCGAACAGTCCCCGACATTTATTCTTCGACACGATCCAATTTTATGTAACTGTTTAAACGTATTCGTGTAAAAAATGCTAGAGCTATAATGAAACAAGATTTAGTTCCGAATTGTATACGAGATATTTCCTTATTGTCTTACATTTCTTTCTGTAAGCCTACTTAGCTCCTTTCGGTAGAGTTTTTCGCCCAACGAACGAGTTCCGACGGGAACTTGAAAATTAGTAATTTCTTCCTTTCTTCTTTGACGATGACCACTTATCGTGTGCTCGTTTGTCGGCTATAGAAATAAAAAAAGATTTATTTTTCCTTTTGACAATCGGTCCGATGTTCTCCGCAAGGCCAGCGATCGCGGCGGCAGACGAAGCGACTTTTTCCAAAGAATGAATCGACTTTCTATTTTATTGTGTTGGCGTTAACGCGACATTGATGGCGGCACTTATTGCACTCCGCTCGACTTCTCATTCCGTCGGATTGTCCGCGGCGAAATTGAACGCTGTGACATCTTAAAACTCGCTTACCGGTTAAATTCGACGAACTGAATTTCTCAATTCGATTGTTCTTAGTTCGAACGTACCTGAAACAGAAATTTAAAATTTATTGCGATCTGGCCGGTGAATAATGAAAGCAACACGTGTTAAACAGATGTATAGCGAAAAGGTCCGATGAAAATAAACAAGGCATTACAAAGCGGGGTTTTGGTACATTCAAATGACGAGAGTAAATAGCCGACGCGTCCGGCGACCGACCAGCCGGGTTCAGCCAGCTCGCACGAGGTATTATAACAGCGAAGTTGACAAGTTTAATCGAAAAACAAACGGAGCATGAATATCGTCGTATACGGACGGCCCGGTGAGCGCGAATAACCCGTGAGTGACGAAAAACATCACAAAATTTTGCTTTGTTAAAACGAGAAAACAACACTATTGATTTTTTAACAAAGCCGTCGGTCTATTGGTGTACACTGTACACTACAGAGCAGAGAGCATTGACGCGGATGTACGAGTATGCTAGTCCCGTTACAAAATTAGTTTACAAGCCCGATAACAGCCGGCTTCATGAAGTTCCCTAATAGCTATGGGAAGTTTGTGCTTGTGTATTAATATTTAGCTCAGCATGCTTATGTAAGCCTGATTCCGACATACTGGGAAACTTGTTGGGACCGATTTTAAAGTTTTAATTAATCCTTAGCTAATATTTATTTGCCTTCACTTCCCTACAACTCTCTTTGCGCGCGAGCTAATATAATAAGAAAATAATAGAGTAAAACTTATTCGCATACTGCTTTTGATCACGTAGTACCTATTAAGGTTCCGACATTACATTCTGTTTTGCCATATCTTCAGTTGGACTCTTATAGGTCAGTTCAAGTTCATCAAAAATATATTTTTAATAGCTAACATTAAACTGAGACCCGTAACTTAATACAGTTAAAATAGACAAAGGTCACTCTTAGCAGAATCTGTAGCCGGAGTCCCGCAGACCAGAATTGAATTAGCGAAGCAGGCCAAATGTTTATCTACTTACTTCGTTTTGAGTTTACATTCACTCAGTTAGGAGGTAGAAGTTTGCTTGCGGCACGACTATTGCTATGTACAAAGTTCGTCGAGTTATTTACTGGCGCGTGAAAGCATTCTATATTTATATGCGTTCACAAACACAAGTGCATACAGCAGTAGAGCAATTTACTTCATATACAGAGTTAGGCAAGAGAATTCACTAAGAGATGTATCTACCTACCTACATATACCTCGTTTTTTTCGTCGTGATTTAAAAGGTAAACAATCTTAGTGTCTTTTTATTGTAATTATCGATTTAAAAATAACACAGACACAAATTTAAAAAAACTAAAGAATAAACAGTACCTAATTTAATGTTAAAATACATTTCTACATACTTCTAAATATTTTTTTTTTAATTCATGAAATAAATAAAAGTAGTGCCAAGATTGTTTACCTTTTAAATCAAGACGAAAAAAATGAGGTATAACTGTGTTTTATAAACGTTATAGGTATTAAGTCATCAGCAATCACTATATTTTAAATGACTTTGCACGGTAAAAATAAAAGTATAATTTTAATCAATACCGATCGTTCATCGATTGTTAAATTGACAACGTAATTAGTAAGCAAATAAACACGTAATAAATGCCATTGTTTGTAACCGTAACCAATACCTACATTACGTCAATTCATTTTCGAGCTAAGGAACATGAATAGATAAGACGAATGGTTCTATTTGTATGATTAATTAGCTCATTTGTATGTCTTTTTGTCTGTCGAACACAAAACTATTTGTAGTCAAATCCTTTAGCAAAAACTACTACCTATGTAACAATTGTCTTCATTAACCATGACATCACGTTTTAAATCAATAGGTACCTACACACCGTAAGCACATTAGTATTACAAAATAGGAATATTAGATAACTTAACTTTATATTGTTGTCGTGTGAACATACCTGCTCGATTGTTCATTGTATACGATTAAGATCAGTTTCTGTAGATAAACATACCTTTGTCGCAAGATTATCCAAAAACTTTTCAACGTTTTGGATTGTACCATGTGTTTTCTATTTTTAAGTTCGTAAGGAAAGTAATTTATTTCAAGCATTATGTCAATTTATTTGGCATGCTCTACATTCCAAACAGCTAGTCGCATTATAACTTGTGAGGTGTCGTTAAATTTGTCCTCATTGTAGGGGTAGCACAGGTTTATTTTAAAATATGACTTTCCCAACCCCCTCTTAATTTTTAGCGGGCGATTTATTTTATAATTATTACAGGTTGCTTTAAAGCATCTCAAAACTTAGTAAACTGCATGAAAAAATTATTAAATCCGCGCACCGCTCCATCGCTTCTCCTTCATTCAGTACATAAAACTGTAGGAACAATAGAAAATGTAGTTAATTAAAGAAGCCTTAGCAAACATTCAAACACCTAGTTGGTAATTAAAGAGCACGCGACTTGTTCGTAACACCTAGACGAAGCCTTGCGCTTACATTACAAGTACGTGTAATAACGCCTGGCGTTCAGGTACAAAGGTAGATATATATTAACAATCGAGACAGGGTGTACTCCTACAAATATACCATGTCCTTTTAAAATAATTTAATATGATTATCTGTGTATGTATGCGTGCGTACGTGTGCATATGTGTGCGTACATACGTGTGTGTGCATGTGAGTACGTATGTGTGTGTGTGGTATATACTAAAATTAATATACGTATACGTACTCTTAAGCAGTTTACTTTCAGTATCTTAAAAACTTTTGCTGAGTACTAACGAGATAGAATCTAATTAAATATACATAGTACATACATAAACAAATAATAACACTAGATTACGATCCTACCTATAACTAGTTAAATACACATTCATCCATCAGCCTTATCACTTCATTTACATCGAAAACACGATCAAATTACATCATTACTACAACGTACTTACTGAACGATAATTTATTACATCTACAATGATTGATCGTATCTAATAATACAGAGAGATGAGCATGTGTGAAGTTGGCGGTCCGTATGCATACGATATCGACAGTTTATCTCAATTATCTAATCGATTAATAAAGACGTAATCGACATCGATAATCTAGTATATTGACTATTCAGTGGGATTTGACGGTCGCTTAAATTAATATGCATGTTGTTAACAATAACTGGAGACCGCGTACGTTATCCCTTAAGACGAGGGTTTGATAAACACTAGATATATTGCCTATTGACAGGTTTAATATACGTCAAATTTATGACTTAGACTATGACTATAACTAAGTTATAGTTGGATTTATGGCATAAATAAATATACACTAATAACAGGCAACTCTTTGTCACTTTTTACGGTATTTTACACAATTAAATAAAACATTTTCGTTTGATTTTTAGATGACTCATAACTGTATTCATACATGCAACGGATACACGATAAAATGTTGCACAATGTCGTTATTAAATGAAGATGCATAGCTTCATTCACACGTGCGATAAAATGTCGCATTGACACTATTCACACGTATACCTACTGACATTTTGAACGGCCACTGTAGTACGTGGGAATGGGCCCTTAGTCACATTAGTATCCTCAACATAATTAAGTATAAGTATAAGATTAGCCCAGGAAACCGGGGAACTTGTTACCAGTAGGAACTTTATTTAAAAAAAGAAACACTAAAATCAATATGAATTCTGATGAGAAAATAAAGTACAGTAGAGTATGAAGCACAGGAAAAAAAATACATTTAACAAATGCTTTACTACTTTCAATTCGTAAACTACACATAATTTTTCAACTGAACTTTAACGACATTAAATACTTTATGCATTTGCGCAAATGTTAAATGTATAAATTTCTGTCGCAACGTTTTAACAGATTATGAATGCAAGAAACTCAGCCGGGAATTACCGATTCAATAAAGTCAACACACGCGCTCAACGAGTCAGACTAGGTTTACAACGCGTTCCAATTTGTGGGCAGGACATCCTGATTTGAGCACGTAAATTATACCGTGCATAGCCACGTTCGTAGGTTCTATTCGAACCAAGAAATCTATATATTAATACGAGTAGATTTAAATTTTGGTACATTTCTAGGAATAATGGCACTTCCGAGTTTAGGATTTTAGATGATCAAAGGTTACATGGGAAAAAAATATAAATGCACCAAGGAAAATATCGTTTAAAATATGTTACCAATACCATGCAGTAACGACAGTAATTTCGTTCACAATTTTTATGGGATAACGTAATACCCTTTAGCAGGGATTCTCAAACTGGGTTCCGTAGAACAATTATTAGAGTTCCGTAAAGACGTATGACGTAAAAAGGTCAACATATGGGGTTCCATAAACTAAAAGTTATTAGTTTGGTGTTCCGTAGCCCTTTAAGTTTAGGAACTCCTCCTGTATTATTCCTAACGGTTGGTTAGTACATCAGGGTGCCGGGCGGGAGCGCCGAGCGAATCACTTTAAATGATTTTCCTATCGATTAACCAACGCTCTCTCTGAATACACTGAACTGTTCCCTAGGCCGCTCCATCGTTTAGCGTTCAGCATCCCAGATATAAAACTTCTATAAAGGGCCTGGACAGAACTTACTTCAAAACATTCAGGGAAAGATTTCTGCCTTGTACTTTTAAATTAAGTCTATAATTGCGAAGTATTTTAATTAACTTTGATAATAAAACTACAACTGGGTCAGTTCTGTACATATAATCCTACTAATATTATAAATGTGAAAGTTTGTAAAGATGTTTGGATATTTGGATGTTTGGATGTTTGTCCCTCCTTCACGGTCTAACCGTTGAACGGATTAAGCTGAAACTTGGTACACAGATAGGTTGCATCCAGGAATAGGACATAGGATACATTTTATCCCGATTATAGGTTCCCTTGGGACGAAATCAATATTTTGTTTATCGACTTTTCCGCGGGCGGAGCCGCGGGCATCGTCTAGTATTTTATAGAAATTTTAGTTCAAGTAGGCTTTGTTATCAATATATTGCGAAGGTAGGCCAACTAAAAAAGTCACAAAAACTTAGTATGAGTATAATACTCGTATAACATAAATATGTTTTATAATGTAAAGATGATAACTATCATTACAGTAAATTACGCGTAACAGGCTATGTGTATAACGCTAATGGGTTTAGGTTTAGGCAATATGATTGATATAGGCGATTAATGAACACGCATTTAACTATCTTTTATTACAACAGTACATTCTATAACCAGCATGGGACGAGGCATATTAAGTTACATAGAAAATAATTCATATAAAACAACAGATCGGTAACCTAGGCTAACCACAGAGTCGCTTGGATCGTAATTGAGTAAGGTTCGTTAATAAGGATCCGGTATTAACTAGAACGTAAGCAATGGTAGCCATGCCAGAACGCAGTTTAACAGAGGTCCTGAGTTCGATTCCCAGCGAGGCAAAAATAATGATGAGTTCAAATTTCTATACGTCGCGTCGTCTGAGTATGAATGTTCGTTGTAAGTTATCCATGATGTCACCCACGACACATTAAATCGTTGTTAAATCACGACTTATAAAATACATTTTATTAGGGGTCAGCTAATATACAAAACAATAACTTTTGGAAGACCTTTACGTAAGCCTTTTCGAAAACGCATGTTAAATCAACCATGAATTATATAGACAAATCATACAGAAACCGTAGGACATCAAAACGAAGCCCCGTTAATAAATTGCTTTCGACTAAGCCCATTAAAATTAAATACAGCTTACAGGGTTCGGTTAATTGGTTTTGGGCAATTAATAAAATCCATTTTCATAAATTGAACAGAGCAATGAAAATGTAGAGAGCAGCGGTGGCCGACAAAATGGCCAGGGTATAATTGGGATCTATTGTAGAGTGCATCACACTAATGTCATTACTACCTATTGATCGGTAGAGTGCTCCGGACACACCTACACTGTGGCCAGTCACATAAGGCGCTCCTTGCATAAGGCCGCATTCGTTAGTACCTACTGTCCTAATACTGCATTGCAATGACAACTACAAAGTTTTTAGCAATTTAATAGTAACTAGAGAACCCGCTCTGTCGTCGAAATAAGACTATAACTCATTATGTTATACAATAAATTACGCAAAATCATTATGTAAACGAAAATCGGATAACGATTAATAAACATTTTACTTCGCCAAACTGATTCGTAGGCTTAACTTACCTCCGCAACAAATCTCATTCTAACAAATGTTAGTATAACATTTTTTTCTTCTCTTCATTTTCGTTGTAATGCAATTTAATTATGAATGCTGCATAAACTTCTATAAAATTTAATAAAATTATGAAATAGCACTTATTGCATAAACACGACACGTAAAGCTCCCTCAACAATCAAACCTCCGAAGCGACTGCAAATTATGTAAGCACGAGACCTAATTAAAGCCTAAACTAAAGCTCTTTGTTTTCCGAGGAAACAATACAGCTCGAAGCTCGCCTGTATAAAGGATGCTTGACAATAATTAACTAACACGGGCAGGAGTAGGCGACGCCGACGTGCTCAAGATCAGACGACATGGGACCAGGCCTTAATAACTACAAGATATTGACTCCACTGTCGAGTGTTACACGACATTTTGATAAAATTCTTTGGTTAGGCGTACCTATTTCGGTAACGCTACAACACTACACAACTATGCATAGTATCACGGAAGAAAGAACTGGAAGATACATCCCTTGTTCTGTGTATGGTACATTGACTTATTTCGACGTTAGGATTATACCATGTTGTGGGTGCCATAGATGGCGTAGATAAACAAGAATACACTTACAGGAAATTAAAGGTCATTCAGCTTCTCAAGAAAGCGGTGTCGCATGGTCAATCATTGTAAGGAAGCAGTAGCCAACGTTGCAAACCATTTCATTTATACGTATTGTAACAATTAATAGTTTTTACTTAGCAAAACAGAGTCGACCTACAACTCTTGGACAAAAATAGACGACTTAATCTTAATTAGCTAAATTGTTGGAAGTCACAAGGATCACTAACAGACAATTAGATCCCTACAATCTGTCTATTTTAAGAACAATTAATGTTGTCTTCTATAGCTATTAATAAAACCGTACCGACACATTCCCGGCCGAGATTCAACCGTGAACACACGCCCCAAGTACTAGCGTGTGGCGAGAATGCACCAGACGTCCTCAGGTACAAATTCCCAGATTTGACCGTGACGCCATACGGGTCTGCGCCATAGTACCTATTAGTTAAGTGCAGCTACCGTTCTGTTACAGTTCTGAGCTGCATTGAGCGTAAAGTTGTCGACTGCCACGCCACGTCGAAGCACGGAACTGCCAATGACACTCTAAACAAGTTTTGCACTAACTTACGAGTACGACGCAGCGCTCGAGTTATTCACGCTACGCGAACGACTTCAATGAGAAAATGAGAGAGTAATTGTTAGGGGTGATGCCTGGAGATGGTGAAGCATCTTGCACTCTAAACGATCCTACTTAACAACTCGGCAAAAAGGTTTTTAACTTTAGAATGTTTGAGTAATAGCGTTTACGTGGGTTTTAGAGATACTAGTTTTGCTAGTAGATAGAAGTTAATGACTAATTGAACATTTAACCTTATGTAAGTCGACACACGCTGTTAAAGGCGTTTTTAAATCGCAAATAAATCTATTAACTTGTAGTTCCAGGCTTTGTCTTTCGGTGCCGTTTAAGGAACTATTATGTCGTTTCAAATACTTTAACCTGCTTTCCCAAACTTCAGAGCAAACGAATATTCAACCGCAAGAAGTACGAGCAAAAGTTCGGGAGCTTATCGAAACGGCCGATTCGTTGAACGTGAAATTTTATTTATGCGTCACCTATGCACCCACCGTGCAGCCATACCGATACCGAGCTCCATACTGTTAAAGACCCTTTTACACACACCAAGAAAACCACAATAAATAGGAAGCTATAGACATCAATCATCTATTGAAAGGACTTTTCGATTACGGCGATGATGTAGTCAGTTAAAATGTTCCTTTCTATTTTTCCGAAACAAACGACAGAGAATTTATTTCATTACGTATTTTAGCACAAAAAACGAACCGACCAATTTACTTAAAAACATAACCATAACAATATACCATTCGCTAAAGCAATCTCCTTTCTGAAACAGATGAAAGTTGTTTTTTACGATTTCAATGCATTTACGGAATCGAGTTACCGCTTAGCATCTCACTTGTATAATAATACAAAGCTTATCACGATTTACCTACTTGTCCTACCAAAAATGGAAAGCGATTAAAATATTTTATTTCCTTACAATGTCGAATCAACACTCTGAATGGATGGCCCTGCTACAATTTGAGACAACACGAATCATGTTCTAGAACATGAACATGAAGAAGTTAGATAACTTCATTCTGATTTGACAGTTCCAGTTTTGAATTCATATTTGGAAATAGTCTTTGATGTTTTGTACAGCAAATGATTGTTTTAAATATTTATCTCCCTAGATTGTGAGGTTATTGTAATACATAAATTAGTGAATTAATTTTGAAAAAATAAGGTTTTTGTTGCTAGGAATATGTAGCACACATATGGACGTACATATTCAGGCAGCATATCTTCTTTCCATTGAACAAAAGAGGGACAACAATATCCTCTGTTAATGCATGCGATAAATCTTCATTCTCGTTCGCTTCTAATCAAACCATGTCCTTACTCTTATTCTTATAACTAGCTTTGCCCGAACGCGAACCGTAAACTTTTTAAATTCCCTTAAACGATTTTCGTTGTATAAATATTACTTTCTGATTGTTAACTTTTTCGCTCTACCTTTTTAGATGTTTTTTCCTCGAAGTGGTAAGTGGAAAACTTCTGGGAGACGATATATCACGAGATATGTTTACGAGTCATTTATTATTTGAATTAACTTTATTCGTAGACATCGGATAACACTTTTTATTTGTAACACTTAGGTACTTTTTTCTCACATCAACATCTGAAATGCATAGTTTGTTGAAAAGGGAGGAAAATTTACAAATGATGCTTTCTTTTTTCTGACATCAACATCACAATAAACATTTCATATTTTATTATACAAATTACAGCCTTCTTAGATCTCAGTGTTGTTGTAGAAAAGAAACAGAGGAAAACTTAAAAAAAGCTAAGACGCTTTACGTAGGAACAAAGCTTCACTATCCTTTTATTTTTTGTGACCTGTGCATTCAATTTGTCACGAGGGCTCCTCATTAACTCGACGCCGACACCCAGATCCGCAATTTCCGCAGAAGAAAATCAAGATGGAACTTTTTCCGCTAGCTCGCATCCACCCTTATTGTGATTAATAATGCCATATAAATAGATAGCATGAAGGAAATGAGAATAAGTGACTCGGAACATACGTTTGCGTGCGTTTATTTATCCCTTACCAGTAACCTCCGACCCGATTTACTTATGGATAATCCTTCTTAACCTCACAAATAAGTGTACAAAAACAATATATGTTTCTCTGCGTTCAGGTAAGATCCCTTTAGGTCAGGTCATGCATAAGGAGCAATTCATATTCTCGTACTTGGTACTATCGTAGAAAAGTTCCGTTAATAAATTTAAAATTTAAATGCATTTAGCGATTCTTTATTAAATACTAATGAGTCTGTAGAAATGTTGCAACACATAATTATAATATTGTCATTGATCAAAACACACTACGAAATTCAAAAATCACGGCCGAAACACAAAAAACACCTCAGAAGAATTTAATTTATTACTCGTAAATTCCATCCAAACCAAGTTTATTGCATAATCACGGCGCAAAGTAAACATCTTAAGCATTTAAACAATCTGACTTTGTCAGTAAAACCATTTCGTTTACTTTACCCAACCTTGTCTACAAAAGGTTTTATTAAATAAACTTCTCGGAAACATTCTCCTTAGGTTTCTTGCTTTGAGTACCCTTGACAGGTGACAGACGTCCACTCACGGGAAGAAAATGTAATATCATTGCGAAGCGTGGAGTCCGAGAACTAGATTAGAACATTCCTTTTTGAAGTTTAAAAATGTGGCCTGACCCAAGTCGAGCGTCCGGCTGACAGTAACAAATGACGGGAGCACTCGAGACATTCAGAAAGGTGATCTGTACTGCGAACACGATCATTTATTGCGCTCGGCTAATTTGGGCACAGATTTTTCACGTCTATACATAAAGTTGTATACGTAGACCTATTAGGTACATCAACTACAAAGTGATGATATTGTGTATTATAAATTAAAAACTTTCAAAAAACTTATATTTGTTCACGAAAATACATGAAGATCACGTACATAGTATGAATGATGCAAAGCCTAGTTTTTACAAGCTCTTTCAACCATTTTTTCGAATATACTTAAGGTCTTCCACAGTACTCTAATTCTGTCTCCTCCAAAATCTTCGAACACAAGATTGAGACATAATTTCTCGAGGTTCAAAAATGGTGTCGGACTAGACGGTCGGTCAATGGACGGCTCTCGAGCGGTTCTTCGACGTTGACAAATGACAAGCGAGTACTAGAGACACAAATACAGGTGATTGGAAGTGGTGTCCGTCTATCGCGCTACATCTTGAGTAATCCTGCAGTGCGGAGTTTTGTTAGAGAAGACTTCTTAAGTAGGTGCATATTTTGAATTCTAATTAACATCTACACTGGACGCAGCGTCGCTGTACGATGGTTTTATGTGTTTTAATTGAATTTCAATTCAAATTTTGGAACTGCTAATGCACCTATTTAAGATCGAGTATATCAATTTAAGTTGAGATTTAATCATACGTAGGAATACTGCAAAACATAGTTTAATTATTCGTGAGGAAAACTACCTGATGAAATCGTCCAAAAATGGTCGTAGGAAATCCAAGAATCAGTGGCCTAAAAACGAAGGTGGACTTGACACGCGGTCAAAAGAGGCCTTTCGAGAGGTCTGCGATGTTGACAAATGACGCGAGCACTCCAGATATCCGGACAGGTGATCCGAACTACCTTCCATTTATTGTATCCTGGTAGTCGGTCACGACGGCCGAATTTTACGATCACCCGGGATCTTTTTTATGTCAGCCGTCAAACGAAGTAAACGAAGAGACGTGTCACCCGCCACTTTATGGTAAGTAACTAATAGTAACCATCTACGGTCGTGGTGCTTATTTTAACAACACGTTGGCTATTACGTATTTTCGTCAAGAGAGTACCAGTTTATGAAATGAATTCTCAATACTTTTTAACTTTATAGCGTTGATATGAGAAGGATGCTTAACTACTGCGAGTAGATATAACTATCCGAGAATGTTAACAGGAGAGCCTTATTACTATTCAATTCATAAACGACTCGAAATCTGAATGCAATAATTTCTTGATCTATACTTTTCGAACTATAAAATCCGTGAACTTGTTAAGTTTTCATGTTCCATTGAAAATCACGTGTATTTCTCTGAAAATATTCCTTTACGACCTCTGAAGCAGATGCATTCCATATAAAATTTTGCCGTAAAATCTGCAAAAGCGTTGATACTTAAATTTATATACTCAGATAAACCGAAAAGATTTTTGAAACACTGCCACTATAAAACTACAAATTGAAGAATGAAACAGAACGTTTTCATTACAACTTTAATGTCAGAAATAACTTGATAACATCTTTAAATAACACCCGTCTAGTGTTATTGTATGAAGCCCCCTATAATTTAGCCGTTACAATTTCTATTCGAAGACTATTTGGACAATCACAGGCTTCGGGGCTTGGCTGTTGCGCAACAACACGCGAGTGAAAGTAAACACCGAGTTGATAATGCTTTGTGCCACTGAGTCAAGGTAGAAATTGCATGACGTCACGTTACGACTAAATTAAAAACCTCTAACGGCAATTTTAAAATCCAAAGTAATAAAAAACTTACAGTAATATTTTGTGAATTCTTGCCAGTGAAGAATATATTGGAAACTAGACGTCGCCCGCGGCTTCGCCCGCAGAAGAGTAGTTAAAAAAATATTGGATTCATCCCAAGGGAACCTAAAATCGGGATAAAATATATCCTATGTCCTATTCCCGGATGCAAACTATCTGTGTGCCAAGTTTCAGATTAATCCGTCTAACGGTTAGAGCGTGAAGGAGGGACAAACATCCAAATATCCAAACATCTTTACAAACTTTCACATTTATAATATTAGTAGGATTCAAATACTTCGTTTCTTATGACGCTCTTAAGTCATTTGCACACGAAGAACTAAGCTAAGTTAGCTAAGCTCTTATAGCTAAGGCAGGTTCATACTTGTGTGCAGGCCGCAAACTATGTTAACTAAACTATGTGAACAACGAATCGGAACGTGAAACGGCGTAGCTTAGCTGACTTAGCGTAGTTTCAACATAGCTTAGTTCTTTGTCTCCAGCCGGCAGCGTAAAGATTGTGCTATCTATCTCGTCTATACTAAGCGAACAGCTAAATTCACTAATGTAAGAAAACTTCGTCTCTAACGAGAGCAGTTAATTTTCAAACTACGCGTAAACTCTTAAGACGAATTAAAATTAAACCCAGTGAAACAGTATTCAGATATCTGAAACTGTCTTATCGAACAAAGGAACACTTCCCAAGACGTTATTTAACTACCCACATAAAGGCACTAAAACGAGTGTTAAAATATTTCTTTCGTAACCGCTCGGTCCTCTCATTGTTATGTGCCCCTCGGGAGGCGCGGCAACTACATGTGAGCAAACTTTCGCCAACTATTAAAGTAAGGAGATAAAACGGCCATATAACGCCTACACTTTTACAAAACTTGCGAGTGGAATTACACGGCTTTTTGTATAAAACAATCTCGCGTGAGTCGCTAATCCCTGCACGGCGGAAATAAGGAGTGTTAGAAATAATTCTTGTATCGTGTTAGTGTAGCGTAGGCTGGGAGCTGCGTGTGAAAAAATAAATAAATTAGGAATCTTTATCATGGATGCCATGGGCAATACAAATACACAAATATAGAGGACCTAATCTGTGGTAAAATTCAATCATAACTAACAATTTAGGAAAGGAACCTTTTCTTAGCGACACGTCGGCGTTTAGGGAATAAATAGGATAACACCATTACGAGGAAATCTGAGACTGTGAATTTGGGATTATTTTCTTAATTAAATATATCATCAATAACAGTTAACTTTGTGAACTACTACTCCATATAAAATTTAAGTATACAAAATCTCCAACTCGTACATACCTGCATTATTCTTAAAACGATACTAAAATTCGAACCCTTCACGTCTAAACATAGATTACATAGATAAACTTATCATAAATATTTGCTAATATATAAAGCTGAAGAGTTTGTTTGTTTGTTTGTTTGAACGCGCTAATCTCAGGAACTACTGGACCGATTTGAAAAATTTTTATAGTGCAAGATACTCCATTTAACGAGGAAACCTATAGGTTATATAGGTAGCATCACGCTATAATAAGTAGGAGAGGAGCAGCAAAACAAAATATTCCAGAAACGGGAAAATTACGCGGGCGGAGCCGCTTGCGACTTCTAGTCATAAATATTTGCTATTGAGATATTCATATACATATAAAAATGCTTATAAGAATTTTAAGTAACACCACTCCCCAATCTTATTAACACCAAGCTCTCGGTCTACATGGAAGTGTGTGGTTGAAATATTCGGGTCGAGAACTTCACCACATTTCTCCATAATTGATAAAGTTTAACATAATACAGTAGCGGATAAATATTGGTAAAACTATTGGTCGAGTTACTCTGCTTGCGAGTCGATAATGAATTTAATTAAGTAATTACTTTTCCACTCGATTCGTTGACGTTAATTACGAGTATGTTGGATACTGAGACAAGTCGATGGTTAATCAATTCATACATTACATCGTCTTAAATAAAATGGAACATTTTCATGAGCTACAATGCTCATAGGTATAGCAAAAACTCTTAAAGAAAAAATCATCAAATTCTGTTTAATACATTTTTACGAAGAAGAGTAGCTAAGTAACATTACTAAAAATCCAAATATAAATAATATATTTATAATTTTTGTAATGTTTATAAATTAAAAAACATTCAAAGAAGTTAAACAAAACCCGCAGAATGAATGCAAAAGTAATAACAGAAAAAAGTTATTGCCTAAAAAATGTAAAATAAACGATAGCTTGTTAGTTTAAAATGAAAGTGTTTACTTTTTGGTCGCTGAATGCACAAGGCACTGGTGAAAGTAAATACTTCAGCGTATTCGGCTAGATTCCACATTCCGAAGTGTTTCGCACTAAAATTAAAAACCTAATATTTTTCAATATTTAATTTAAAAAAAATGTAATTAAACCGCCAATAACAAATTATTATTATCGGTCTTTCAGGCTACTACTGACAACTGGATAAAAGATCATCTGACGGTATCTGCAAATGCAACTTTGCAATCAATAAACTGGCGATCATTTACTCTCAAAACTTTTTAACTAAATTTAAGTGTAGCCCTGTTACATAAGTACATGAAGTAATCCATAAAGTACTAGTTAAAGGTAGAGAGATTTAAAACCAGAGTATCATGCGAACTATTATTTCACTTATTTTATTTCCTAACCATACCATGGTGGCATAAACTTAAATCGTCGTGACAAAATAGTCATTACAACAATAAAATATCAAAACACGATTAATTAAAGTAAAACAAGTCATGCTTATAACCTTGAAACGTCACGCATTTCGCGCCCCAGTTAACCGCACCGGCACGCGAGCGTCGCCGTCGTGTCGTGTCGTAGACGTCACGTGTCGGATTCGCATCCATTCGAGCCGTGATACCGTCACGGATATACATCACCGTATCCGTGACAAACACGGATATCGGAACACTGTAATTGATTTATGTTTTTAAATTTTATGGACGTTTTTAAACCATGTAATGAGCATTAACGTAAGAAACCGATACTAAAATGTTTCGTGAAAGCCTCCGTGAAGATGTCGTCATGATGCGTATCTAGGTTATTAAAAAATATTCAGAACATTATATTACCTAACTTGTCACTCAAACAAATTAGTTTTTAATGAGTGCTTACAGCGCCGGTAAATTGTTTCTCATCAATAATGACAACCTAATTCAAAAAATATTTCATTTCTGAAAAAAAACTTAATAGGTACAGCGTCTACAACGTAATAAGACTCACTTCAATACTGCTTAAATCATCAGCATGTAAAAAGTCATGGACATCTCGAACATTACAACATCCAACGAACGATAATAAAAAATGTGATGACTAAACAAAACAAAAAATTAAGGGCATTTCTGTAATTTACATGCTAATCGTATGTTTTTTTTTTGTATAAAAAGCTGACAAACACACAAATAGCCCGCGAGATAAGCGATAATCCCCCAACTAAACTTCAATTATTTTTATTCAGACGTATCCGAAGTTTCAAATTCTTAACAACACTAGTCCTCATACTCGTACGTGACAACCGACAATCCACACTGACTTGCTGACTCGTGCGGCATACTTGTGAAATGCGTACCTAATTGATCTTACAACAAACATCTGACGAGTTGCTCTGATTATCACGCTATTTTTCATTTCGCATTATGAGACTGGATACGCCTAGGCGAAACACTAAGTTTTGTAACAAAATTGCAATTTCAGATTGATTGAAAAAGAGCGATTGCAATTTATGAATTTCATATTTATTTTTATCGCCACATGATGGCTCAGGGTGTCAGGGTTCTTATTTTCTTCGCATATAAATATGGTTGGAGATAGTTATAAATTAGATAATATTTAAAAATCCACTTAGTATTGCATATACACCGTGTCCAATAGATAAATAACTTCCTTGTCAAAACTCGGTAAAAATTAGTTTATTGACTTTTAAAACATTATTTATGTTTGGACATTCCGTTGACTTGTAGCAATAAATCAAAGAACGCTACAACTTTTTATCTCTAGAACTAGATTACGCAAACATTGTTAATTTCAAACCAAACACTATGATTTGTGAACATCCAATGTAGGTTACCGTATCGTAGCAACAGCATTATCTAACAACTAACAATCTGGACATGTGTATTTATTATTTAGAGCGCATCGAACATCATTACAGTTGCGTTAAAATTCATTGAATTTAAATGATTCAGTGCACAATCGTGATGTCACATCGCAAACGTACGGCTGGTTCAGTTCGACATATTATTATGAATGGATTTGACTACTTGTATGCAAACAATATGCACATTATCATTTTCAGTTCGTTAGCTTCTAAATATTACCAACAGAATTATGTCAATAATGCTCAAACAATGAAGCATTGAAAGATGACAAATAGATGTAATTTATGAGATAAGCTTTGATAAATATGGACCTATCCCATACATTTCGTAATAGTAGATACAAGACTTGTTATTTCACGACAGTAACAACCAATTCGATGTTCTCATCTGATAACGAAGGCTCATTAAAGAAGAAAAAAAAAACAATTATTATTCCATCTTCCAGCCTAACTCTATCACAGCCTCAAAAGTGGAACCTCATTGTATCCACCAGGATAAACCAGATTCCACTTTTAAGCCCTCGTCAAAAATTGTTTCAATAAAAAAGGCACATTCGATTTTATGCCTTTATTTATACGCAACAATATTTTACGCTAAACTAGCAAAACATTGTAAGCCGGCTCGGGATGACCGCAATACATTTGTTTCTGTGTAGCTTAGCTCATTTGCAGCGTTTGCGGTTTTGTACCAATGTAGCATATTAATAAAGTAGACCACTCGTGTAATACCGTAACTAACAATACGTTATTTTTCTGCATGAAATATTATACGGTATGTTTCGGTTAGGGACCCAATGAAATGTAACACATCTGCACCAGGATCTATCCTTCTCTCTCTCCTTCTCTAGTTCCTATTTGCTACAGTTCAACAGCAACCGACAAGGCTGTTGGAAGCCTTCAAGGATTATAAACTTCCTATATCCGTGTTGGCTAATAAGACATTCTGCAACTCGAGTTGTCTAATCATGTATTAATTGACCTAAGGCCTTAAACATCCTCATTCATTAGTCAGCGTCTAAAATCCAATAGACTAACCTCCTTCAATGAGAATCTAAGACTCTGTTACTCCAGTTTCTATTTCCTATCTTAAACTCAGATATCCGTAGATTTTTCTCATAACAGCTAACAACTTCAGTGTCACCCTTTGCCGTCAAAAATCACAAATGATGCTTAGCAACACGTGCTTAACAAGTTGTTATGTCTCCTTTGGATCACCCAAATAGCGAGCTGATTCAAATGCAATCCATGTCAAGACCACTGCGGCCTTGAAATCTTCGATTTCGTGCTCATTACTGCGGTTGTCTGGCCATTTGCGTTGCAATCAACGAGATTAGAATGCGGATAATGTCGTTGCGTACGCATTCGATGGAACGTTGAATCGCGTAAGTAATATTTAGGTACCACCTGGCATGGCGTTGCTATGTAACGAGGAGATTATATAACCAGTTGAGATGTCTAGAATATCTTGAGTTAATAAAATAATAGTAACCATACCTAACACAGAGAAATTAACTTAGATATGGATATGAGAATTATTACCTTACGATGATACACCACGGTGTCAGTCGAAGGCTTGAAATGTCAAGAATCCAATCGATTACCTGAAATCAAATAGAAAAATAGATTAATTACATTTCATGAAACGTACGATTAAATATTCTAATAACACTTACATAAACCTAATAGTCAAACACTATATTTATAATTTGTATATGAAACACAAAATATAACAAATAGTATTTTGTCGTGAAACTTAAACTACGTGGAAAAACTTTATGCAACTTCAGTGCACAATAATAGATTACACTAAGGACACTTACAAAGGTTCCTTTTATCTTAAAACTGTTTGTTAAAACAGTGTCACAGATTCATAAAGCAAGCTGAGCACATCGTAGTCAGCAAGTAATCTGTTACCCGAAACTAACATGAAGGTAGCAATGTATCAGCTCCCGTCTGTTTACCGATACATGAATATATTAGGAACCTGCACCACATCAGCAAAGGCTTCCCGTACTATGCCCAAAACCAGTAAACTTTTATCAGTCACTCAATATACTTGTTTGATATTAGTCTTTGAAACATCTGACTACGCGTTTTCACTTGAGTTACGATGTCACGGTCTCAGCTATTCCATGATTGAGTTGGAACAAAATTAACTTCCGTAAGTAAATCTACATTTTCGAGATGTTTAGCCGACTTCAATGAATATCAGAGAGATGTATCAATATTAAATTGACATATTACACACTGCACATATTTATGTAACGTAACATTTGTTTTGAAACTCAACATGTTACATTTTAAAAGGATCTTTCAAATACGAAAGATCATCGAAGATATAACGGTGAATATATTTCAATACAAACTATAGTAGTAAGTTAATCTTTACTGTGGGCTGTTTTTACAGCCGCCAGAAGAGGAATAAACAGTTGTACCGGATTCCTACTGTAGACAAAAAAGAAACACCAAAAAATAAGTTCTTGAAACAAATTCTAAAAAATGGAAGAAAAACAGCACAGCAACGTTCATTAGAATAATTCTGAACTTGCACAACGGTCTTTGATCAACATCCGGGAGTACCGAACGATCAATAGTTTCATAGTCGTGCCCGCACAGTTGATTAGAGTCAGCACACAATCTGTTGCCTGTCCCGGATTTAACTTGAGGGGCGGCAATTTATCTAGCGGCCCCCATCTGCTTGGTCATTGGTTTGCATAAATTACGAACGTCCGGCACATATGAGAAACTTTGAAGTCAATGTTTGCGGCAACTAACATAACTGCTGCCATATTACATACAGCGTTTGAAGACATGTGTGCCAACGTCCAGACATTAAAATGTGTTATTCAGCGATGTTTTGCCCGTTTGCTTTGGACACACGTAGGAACCCTTAGGGTACGTTTGTTGCGGAAAATAGTCATTTATGTAGTAATGCTAGTAGCTGTAATTTATTATAAGTACGAGTATAACCTTTCAGGAGCAGTTTCACGTCGTAATGAATTGAGAGTATAGACCATTGAATAGGATAGATAGAATAGAAGCTAGGATCCCAAACTAAAAATAAAACTAATTTCTACAGTAACATTACTTTTCAAAGTTGCGTACGTTAAAAAAACTATTAAGTAGTCAACGAAATTTTCGCAACTAAACTTGAAAACTAAAGGCTTTTGCATAGTGCTTTAGAATACGTGTGTCATTTTACTACAAAATTCAAGACGAGTAACGGAAAAATTATGATGACAATTCCATCACGTAATTCAAAGCAGTTTTGTAAACCATAAACGAAGCATTGCGTACTCTGACCTAAATAAGTTATTGTAGGTACCAGTAAACATTATCCATAAGCTTCTCGTAAACGCTAACATTTTAACTTCAATGCACGAATGAATGATTTTCGAGTTCGGAATATTAACTAGCACTACATATTGTGACCACAGGATAAATAATGATTCTCCGTAACGTCTACACAATGTGACTTCGAAAGCAAAGTTTTTGTTTTGAGGAGCAGTATTCCAAATTCGAATAGCGTTTTTCTTAGTTACGCAACACGTTGTAGCTTATGTATCTTTTAATATACAGAAGACCTGATTCTGTATATTAAAGGCATTACATAACGCAAAGAAAGAAAGCCTTATCTTCATCCGCCCAATTACCATTTTTACTGTTTCCGCGGTAGTTTTGTTTGACTTAGTGACGGGTGCTTCGAAGTCCGTACGGTCCAGTTATGACCGATATTAATTCACCCACATGGCGGACAACAATGCACAACTGGCACAACTCCAAGCAGTATCTCTGTCACCGAGTAAATTCTACCGAAATGTATTCGACGCTCGATAAGCAAGTTACCGCCTGGAAGAATAGCCATCATTCTAAATAATGGCCGATATCATCGCAGCACTGTTATTTAAGGAAAACGTAAAGTTTGGAACGCTACCAAAGTAAACATTTACAGTTAGTTTTGTTTCCGCTAGTTACATTTACAAGTTCCAGGAACAAACAACTATTTGTGTGCGTTATTCATGCTGTTATTATTAGTTTGATTCTTCTTTGTCCTTTTCCAAGAACTAAACACAGAAAATGCATAACTACTACATTAGATCCATTTGGTTTAACGCTACAACAACCATTGCATTTATTGTCTACCTCTATTATAAGGTTAACAAGACAAAATTTTCAATGTAACTTAAAACGAACACAGATTATATAATCTTCGAGTTCGTCATAGTTAAGGTACCTAATATATGTATGAGACAAGCCAGTCTGTCAATTAAGATTCTGTTTCATGGTCGTGGCCGCCATAACTGGCGCGAAGTAATTATTCTCAACTCCATCGACCTTCGTACTTGACCCAAGTGGCACGGCGGTGATGCATTTTTTACCCACTTCACGGTTGCAGTGTCAGCGCTGTCATTAACCATATTTTATCGTCACATTATACAATTTAATCTTGTCACAATATGCTTAGGTAGCCTGAAAACGATAGTCCCTAGTCTTAAAATTTAAAGTATGCAAAAAAGCTGAACGACAAGGTTCTAAAGATACCTATGAAATCGAGAACAAAAGTTGCGAAGTCAATGACTAGATTCGTTTGTTCTAAAATTACTTAATTGACTTCAGATATTCTGAGAGTGATGCTGAAATACAAATAAATAATGTGTTTCTTCATATATAGTTCTAGGTATGTAATCCCACCAAAATTACCACTCCTATATATTTTACAGTGCTTTTGTGGTATGATTAATTTGACTTTACTTTCATGGTTGCTTTTAGTCCTAAAACACAATGCGGTGAAATTCATCAAATTCTACAACATCATTTATGTTCGATTTATTCTTCGATAACTGAGTATTGTAGTATTATTCTATCCAAGTACACACACTTTTTATTTAGCCATTCAAAGCAAAGCAATGCAAAGCGTAACGAATCACTGCTTGAAGACACGTCAAGTCAGTTACGAGCGAAATCAAGCTGTTACATAAAACTTTATGAGTCGCACTACACAGCACATGTGAACAGCCGCATCTTGTACTTACATTTACTCGCGAACGCTGTAAATTAAACTCGACCTAGCCCCGTTGAGTTAGAGTCCATTTTCTTACACCATGTCATGTATCATCATCCGTTGGCCAAGACCAAGTCACACGTGATCGAAGCGCCAAGTTGTGCAACATTAACGCGGGAGAACCGTGACCTTTGCTGCAGTTCGACTTACGAAGCTCGTTATGTAACCAGCACTTAAAGCACTTTAAACGGTAGATGGATTATTTATGCAAATAAATTGTAGCAGTATTTCTCAACTCCATAGTGCTGATTGCTCAACTGGTTGGTCGGTCGAAATAGGAAGAAATAAAGCGCGAATAACACCTTTATGTTTGTTCTTATTTTCCAACTAGGGAGTACCGACTCCTATTTTGCTACGTTTCGTAATGGAAATTATTTCTTATGTTGTCAGGTATGAACTATTAGTTTTACTATTATTATTTTTTCATTAACAGTGTAACCTATAAAAAATATTTTCATAACAATTGTAGGTGTCCCCTTATTTTCCACACTACTTATGTTCAAGATGGGAATCTGATATCTTTACACGCTGCCTACTTTATCACCGTACAAATTGACACCAAATTACAAACTACTAAAAGCACAATAATTACCCATACAAATAAACCTACCTACTCTAATAGCACTTACGTAAATAAAATAGCTGTAGTGAAATGACAATTCTATACGAATCCATGATTGAATAACGAAAACCGAATCTTTCGTATAAAGTAACAATAAATCTACAGCGGAAAATAAACCTTGTAACCAATATTTGCAATATCAATTTGCAAACAGAGAGCCGAGTGCCAGAAAATTCATCGGATATAAATCTTTAAGCGTAACGTCGCTTTAATAACAAAAATGGAAAGAGAAACGATCTTGGCTGGAGCGTTTGTGTCAGGAAATCTGAAGAGACAAAGAGAAAAGGAAACTCGAAATGTCATAAGCGGAGGGGTGTACCATCGTAGTTTTAAATGCCAATATCAATTTAACGCGCGAGACGTCGACGTCATCAGGGCGAGTTGGGAGCGCGCCAAGCGACGATGTCAAGCCAAGTCGGGGCAGGGAGGGAAACAAGCCTCTCCATTATTAAAACGCCTATACGTGTCTTCCAGTACTATTAAGGCTGCATTTTCAGTGAGCAGCGGGGCGATTGCGATGGCGGAATTGAGGCCGCTAAGTATCCTGAATACTCGCATGAATATTACTGCCTGATGCATCTATCAGTAACCGCGAAGTAAAGATGTAAGGCCACGAAACCATAGTTTTGTTACTTCAATATAAGTGGCGATGAAGCCAAATTATTAACACTTTCCTTTTTGGGTTTATTACTTGACGTTTCCAAATCATCCTATATCATGTATTTTGTTTGAAAGGTTTCGAGTGGTAACAGGATATTGCAGGGGGGCCGATTGTCATTAGCGGATTACAACACCGCCATACAATTTACACTTATCGTTTGGAAGAGCGAGTGTTGTTAGCTGATCGCGACACTGATTACAGTTTGTGGGGTTTATCGCTTGTCTGATGTAATTAACCAGAATTCATTTTCATGTGTTTTGACGACAACAATGTCTTTTGAAATGGAAAACAAATACATTTGATATTTCAGACACTCTTGCATCTTTGAAGATTATAGTCATGCTGGTACATTTATCGCTGTTCTTTTCACATTTAGCTTAAGTGCAATAGTAATAACGGAACGCGAAATAGGACAAGGGTGGTTAAGATCGGAAGTGATTGAGAAATGAGTCAGATAAGCGGAATTGGCGCATTTCTTCTCGAAATCCTACAAACACCACGGCATAAAGTTTTCAAGCTAACAGATACTGATTATATCCTGTTACAAAAACAAAAGAGCATCAAATGCAAGCTATCTTGCTAGTTCCGCTAGACATTCTGTGTACTGGCTCCGTTAATACTAAGTTCATACTAAAGAAGAAGTATGTGTTTACGACACGCTCGCATTATCCGCCACCCGCGCCTCTCGCTGCGTTTGTATACTAAGTTATGCCACCGATTCGTGTTTTGAACGTCATAAGTTACACGATGGGACGTTTTATGTCTGCCACGTTATAAGTTGGCCGCATGCAGCCAATTCGCACAGCTGGCTGGTATGTCGAATGGCGTCGTGAATCAACCGGTTACTTGGTTGCTAAACTTTCCAATGAAATCGCCTTTGTTACTTAACGCGTCTGCATCGTATATATCGGATATTGAAAATCTATTCATAACTTTTTTCCTTGTCGTTCACGGCTTGAAAATATTAATATCCGGAAGTCATTCTTTCGGGTTCTATTTTCGAAGGTAGACATTTATAGTCATTATTTGTGTAATAGCCCAAGTCTTGCTGCTTGTCACAGTATATATTTGAAAAAAATGAATCAATGTAAAACTTGAAGAACCCATATTACAAATATTACAATTCGTTCTCCCCAATTAAGCACGCGCACGAGATGACTAAATTGTAGCACCCTATTACTGCCAAAATGGTTATATTGCGGTATTTGCATTTCCATCGGCTTATCGTCGAGCATCTAGAATGTTCCTCGTGCGCGAGGCCACCATCATCCCGGTCATCAGGTCGTCACGCGAACATGCAATCAAAAAACTATAGCCAACTCAATGACCCTACACCGAAAACGGTCAAATTATCATAATTTCCGAAATGTTCTCACGAAAACCTTCGCCTTCGAGGAACAGTTCGCTTCGAGGTGATTCCGTGAAAGGAACTACGAAATATTTCAATATTTCTCTACTAACGACATTATGATTGGGTAATGTATTTGCTCGTTTAAAATCGTTAACGTAAATAATAGGGAACTTAAAAATTACTTTATGTATACGTATGTAAACAAACCATTAACATGAAAGCAATCCGTAATGCATAGAGTACCTATGTACGGAAATTACAAATAGATATAAATAAAATAGTACAATACTACCGTTTATAAATTAATTACCTATTGCACATTAAATAAGATCTGTCAGCTAAAACGTGACAATTTTAATGAGATACTGCAATAAACATTCCATATTGACCTTGACTCTAGAGCACTCATAAAAGCCAAGTAATAGTAGTGACCAAGTAACAAAGTTAACTGTGTAACTATCTCAAACGTAAAACCTATTTGACCGGCTGATTGCCCAGCTCAGTCTGTGGACAGAATAAACAACGGCGAGCGGCACTTCCAATTAAGTGTAGTGTTTTGCACGTCCGCTTCTCACTAGAGAACAGAAGCAATGAACTTCTTATATGCGAATAGATTCCAACTAAATACTGCGAAATTATTAGAAGAGTTGTCAGTAAATGTAATTGTACTACATTTACTTAAAGTACCCAAGGTGATTTATACAATGTACGGCCGAAAATAGTGGACGATGGTAGGAATCACTTATAAAGGATGGAGTAAACAAAGAAAGGATTGTTAATCATTCATTTCCTAGGGAGAATAATACGAGAACGATAAAAATTTCAGCTACAATTAAGTGTCGCCAAATTTAACTTGTCATAGAACTCCTATAATAAAAACGGCTTGTAAAAATTAATCATTGTAGTAAACGTCTTTACGCCTAAACCTATTAATTTCTATAAAGGATATCGAAATCCCCTAAGAATATTTCAACATAGAGCAACGGCACTAAGCACTAACTTAACTACCCACTTACAAACATATCCCACGGAAGGTCAGGTTGTACTTTAAACCAATCGTGATCACGCAACCTTTAACTTAATGCCAACTATCTCTAGTTGTTCAATACCTAGTCATGATCACGAAACAACAACTAAAAGGCTATCCACCGAATACCAGGAATACACCGTTAACGTGACTCCATAAATATTCATGTTAAATTCTAATGCTCGCTTTCGTTTTTCAAATTTATTTTTATATACAAACTTGATCAAAATACGATTAGCGTATGTAATAATATAATATTTACTTTTTGAGCTCTAAAAATAATTATTTCTGAAGATCGATGATAACAGTCGATTTCCAGGGTCAATGACAGAATAATAGAATTTTGATTTGATCCAATGGAAGCAACATAAACACTGATTCACTATCACTCATTCACTTTATAACGTAATAAAGAAAGCGACTTTAAGAACTAAACATTACAGATTAAATAAAAATAGTAATTCTGGACACAAAAACAACTTAAAACAATATAACATCAACGTTTTACTAACTGTTCAACAAAGAGTTGAAGCACAGTAAGATACTGAAGCACTAGAGCAGTGTGACGTCACTAGCCTTTACACACATTCAATGGCCCATTCACACACACGCAGCATAGGCTGCACCGCGAGCGAGCAATTACGCACTACTAATGATCTGAACCACGGAGCTCTCGTGAAAAGAACCGATTGTACAGGTTGAACAGGCTCACTGCATAGCTGTAACATGAGTCAAGTGTCCATGGAGGCGAGGGAAAAACCAGTGTTCCTGTTTATTCGTTGCCAACTGATAAACAAGGTTTTATGTTTATAGAACCTTACAAAAAGGGAATCATAATAAAATATACTCGTGACACACGATAGGAGCTACGCACAGCGTTTTCTTTTGCTACGTAGGGCATAAACCCTAGAACATACTGTTGCGAATTTTAGCCTTCAACGAGATTATAGGCAACGAATATGTAACGTCACAAAGAAAATCTGCGACAGAATAAGGCATAAACAGCAATGATGTGTTTGCTTCAGGCAAATTGCTTAATAATATTGACTTACATATGTTTACTGTTAATGAATCTAAAACAGTGCATGCGCCAACAAACAAATTTGATGGGAAAAATTAAATTTTGAAGCTAAATGCATCAAATTATATAAATGCAATTTAATACCTTCAAGCAACCACAAGTTACGGTATAAGTGAAGTTGCCGTTAGACGTATGCAAGTAGCATTCACAGGGGATGGCATAACCGCCTAATGGGAATATGATGACCATCATGATAACGATGAGTGCAACGTAAATAAAGCCATTAAACTATTGCCATTTTATCACCGGGGATTTACTTATGAGTTGCATGTAAATAAAAGCAAAGGGAAGATTGTGTATGAGGAAACTCAGTTCAAAAAGATAATTTTTTATTTCATATTACCAACGTGGGACTGCCCATGAAGAAAGCTAGTTAATTAATAACTCGTCAACACTGCAACTGACTCATGTTAAAAATGTTTTACTAATTCTATCACAAGGCACCAACAATGTTACAGTTGAACAGACCTCACAGAAAGTTCAAAATCCAGTAAACCCCAATCCTTTAAATATGGTTCATATAATTAGCCCATTGACGAATAAATTAATCCATCTGGATATTTTAATCTCAATCTGATTGTAACTTAACTAATGGTGTTCAAGATAACACCAGCACAGCAACGCGCAACGGTAAGAAAAAGGGGTGATTTCGAGTTTATAATTACGAAACAAAATTAGGTCGGTATTATGATATAAATTTCGCTCAATTACATACTTAGGTCCATTATAGGATC
>LGAG01000585.1:490659-528183 GCA_001278395.1 Lerema accius
CCGGGGAAGACGCATGTGAGGTGGAATACTGGTCCTTCAAAAAAAAAAAAACAACAAATCTATATTAATACGTAAAGGGTACATTCGATACATTTTTTACAATAAACTGTCATGTACAAGTTTACATTTGACACACAGTTTATCTTATAGCACATATAATATACATATTATATTCATCAGACGCATGGCCTCTTTGATACAAAGTTGACAATTTGTCATTAATCTTTGTTTGAAATGTCACGCTTAAGTTATGACCGAACATCAACCAATACAAATCCTCAAGTCCAAACAAATATGCAAAAAAAATTGCACATATTTTTAATGTCCGTCAAAAGTGTGGCTTAGAAGTCCCGGATTCGAGAAGTTTCTGTCCGAAGTTGCCTATGATAGCATGATAGCAGCCCTAGTTAGGGTAATCCGTGGCTGGGCGATGTACCGTCTATTCCGCGAGTGCTCGAGCTCTCGTAATGATCCTATGACGCTAACCCAGCGTTATTACCGTCAAGTTGCTTTGTCTCCGAAACGTCCTTAGCAAATGGGGATTTCGGCGAAATAGGTGTGCGCTAGCTAAGTGTATTGTCTCTGTTTCCCGCTGACAAAGTAATCCTTTTGTTGGTCTCGAATTATCCATGTACATATTATCAATTCGTGAAGGCTTGAAATATGGATCCCTTTTCAACAATAGTGCCTGCATTCTACAAAATAAAGCTACTCTAGAAAAATTTGCTTGATAGTAATAAGTGAAAAACAATGTACTACGGATCCCTGATTATAATGTTTTCTGTTTACACCTGCTTTATAAACTGGAACAAGTAGGTGAGTGTAAAGTGTACCGTAGAAATTAAGTATTAATATCAAAAGTTAAACTTTGTGAATTAATTATTTACCTAAACCACCATTAATTGGGTTTTGAGTTAGACAAACTTTCCGTAAATGTAGCCACTAACTTTATTGCGTAGGTAAATTGATAGTAAGTTATGGGATTGTGAAATGTTTGAAGCCATAACAAGGCTACAGTATCTACAGCTACAGTGTCTTAACATAATCCGTAAGTGAATACTATCAAATTACCACAGAAACCTTTACCGATACTTTGCCATATCGAGTACTATAAACTATGTACGTTAAGCTCTTTGAGGTTATTATTTAGTCGTAAACCATTATGAACTTTATAAACGACAATATAAAATTTATTTTTATTGGACACTATTAAGCAAAAGGGTAATGATACGTTTGGTAGGCTAGTATGATGTTATTTTCGTCCAGAATACCGTTCAGGGAATATTGTATCCTAACGAAGTTAGCTTTGACCCAAATTGTTTAACCTACAATTTGTAATCTGCCATACTAGGGGACCCGGGGAGGAACTTTAAATGAAAATTATTCCAAATATGCTCTAATGGGTATTAGCAAAACATGACGTACGGAACTGGGAGGAAGGGAACGACCCTTCTAACTAAAACTATTCGCATAAAAACTTACAACCAAGTTATTCTCTACGGAAAGAACATAACCCATAAGCTCATG
The DNA here is from genome assembly GCA_001278395.1 of Lerema accius. NCBI lineage: Eukaryota > Metazoa > Arthropoda > Insecta > Lepidoptera > Hesperiidae > Lerema > Lerema accius. The sequence continues at coordinate 492,187 of LGAG01000585.1, forward strand.
AAGCCTCTTACGAGTTTTCATACCACTTTCTAATTCTAAATTAAAATCATACATGACATCTATATTTAATCAATACACGTAAATCTATCCTACAACCATTTCGTTTATTTCCTCAAAATTAATTAAAAACATACACCAAGCCCCATAAAAGATCGCAGCACCTACGTCATCAAAACGGAAGTATCTAGAATATGCGCACCAGTTTCTTGTTCTTATACATTCAGAAATGCAAGAAACTTCTGCAACAGCCCGGGATCGCGTCAGAAGCACGCAAGCCATCTTGACTAAGCTACTGTTCCGGTATTATCCGACAGAGCGCGTTGCAGTATAATAAGCGAAATACTTCGTCTTTAGCGCCGCATCCTATCCATTTTGCAAAGCATTCCATTTATTCCATTCACTTATATCCGTCGAAGGGATCTTCAGATACGAGCAAGTACTATTCCTGTATAAACGTAATTCGATGTGAACTCAACTGATGTTTCTTTTCAATTTAACAGATTAGGTAAGCTTATTTAAACGTTTAAATTCAATAAAATACGAGCTTGCTGTAAGCAGCATGGTCAATTGGACCTTTTATCTTTTCTTAAGTTATGCGTCTGTTATTATCTATTAACTATGTAACTTAAGCAACAACTAGATCATAAAATCACATAATAAAGACCGCTAAATAAACTACAACCCTGTTATACAATTTGAAACATCCTAATTTTTCATCAAGCGTACCTACATACCGTTTATCTTTCACGCACACATCTACCCATCGAGAATCGAACCTCAAATACTACGCTCTCAAACCAACTAAGCTATAAGGTGAAACGCAACTGGAATTACTATTGTGCTTAATAACTGCAATATTCCCATACTAAACGGTTTCGCAATTAATTTGCAACTCTTTAGAATGAACATAATTCACATAAACATGTTCCGCCTGCACGCGATAAGGTGCTGTTACTTATTTTTCCCGGGGCTACTCGGGTAAATATTTGACTTAATTCAGCGATCATTTATTTAATTCCACGTCGTAGTACCTATTATTGTATTATTCACTGTTGGTTACCATATATTTAAGACACATCTTGACTCTTCTTACTTTTGACAGTGTCCAAAACCACATTGTTGTTAAACATTTAAGTTAGCAACAAACAATTATGTTATCACTTAACAATTTTAGATATTACTACATATTATGCATAAAAACAACTTTTTGCACTCCTTTTCCTTGTAAACTTTATGAATGCCAAACCTCAAACTGGAACATGCAGTTCTAAAATGGTCTTCACGTATTAATATACACACATCAACAAAATCTAGGGATATTATACATTTCATCAAATATGATCAAATATCTAAAAAACTACAAATAATTTTCTGATGTGGTAAATGGAAGAATGATAGGTTATTTTAAGGTCTTTAATAAAAAATAAAAAAAGTAGTTTTTTTTGTTGTTTTAAATTAAAATTTTAACTTTTTTAGTCGCTGTTTGATAGGAGTTCGTTACGACATGGAAAATAATATTTTATTTATCAATATTTATTTATGAAAATGGATTAGATTGTTTTTATTCTTTAATTTTACGTACCGCCTTACCTTTGAGAGTCATGTGACTTCGTCATTTAAGTCGCAATGAAATGTTATGAGCCATAAGCATGTTCGAAAATGGTCCTACCGAACGCGTCGTTGCTAAGGCCCTACACACCAGCCAAAATGTGAAATCGAGGCTGTGGTGACGTTGTCGCATTACTGAGGATGTAGCTGAACGGCACACGGGTAAATATCCCGTTATTACGCAAAGACAGGATCGATTTCATCTAATGACTGCCAGAAAACAATGCAATATAAAAAGCAATGCAAATAGTGTAAAGGCTCCAGGTCGACCACCAGCTGCTGGAAAGTGACCAAACCTTGCCAACGAGATAACATGAAGTTGATCATCATGCTCGAAGACCGCTACATGTTCCAGCATTGCCATGTGGCAATCGCGGTCGACAGCTTTTGTCATCTTAGGAACAATTACCATGGAGTGACGAACAATGGTCTTCGGTGCTGTTCACCGATAAGTCTCGGTTAGAGTTTGACCCAGATTTACGAAGAACAAACAATTGAAGGAATTTAGGGATAATTTGTTCCCGACAGCAACCCTCAGGAAGACGGTTCATACCAATGCACAAAAATGCGGTGTGGGCAGAAATTTGTCTTGGCGGACGAACTAAGCCCGTTTGGATCCAGGGCAGCAGGAATGGACAAAAATAGCACGAAGAGGTAGTAGACCTTGTCTTTAACCCACACAGAAACCAAAAAGGCTAGTAATTTCTACTCTTGCACGATAATGCTCCTTTCCATACGGCGTGGCTGGTGTCAGATGCACTCCGAGACCACGATATTCCAATTTTGGATTGGATTGCACAGTCACTCTACTTAAATCCTATCGTGCCTGCCTGGAACATGTAACAACGAAACGCTTTGAAAAATTTTCCGCCAAATTTGACGACGAAACAATAAGTTTAGGAACATTTGCAAAGTACAAAGGGTCCACACACTACAGCACGATATTGACAATTAATTTTAAGATAATTAATTGATGTCGATGTGTAATAAAGATAAAAAGTAGCAAAACTGGACATTGATGTTTAGATTTTATAACAATTCTTTAATCTGGATGAAAATTATTAGTTTTATAGGAAGAAATCCAGTTTTTTATCGTACTACTTTTGACTGCCGGTGGAAAAAAATTAAAATTTTTATTAAAAACAAAACAAAAACAAATGTTTTTTTATTTTTTATTAAAGATCTTAAAATAACCTATAATTCATCTATTTACAACATCACAAAATTCTTTATAGTTTTTTAGATATTTGATCATATTTGATGAAATGTATAATATCCCTAGATTTTGTTGATGTGTGTATATATTATTTAAATATTTCGCAATAATTACTTATATCGCTAAATTTTGTCCAGATATTTTGGCATTAGGTTCGCACCATAATTATTCACAATATTCGTTGAGTAGCGGTTTTCACCGATTTTCCGGTGTATTCCCAGTGCACCACATTATAGCCTATTAAAGTACTTAGCTAGGTTTATTATGCTTTGCAACTGTTTTGGTTAGCGAGGAGGATAAATTAACAATACCTTTTAATTAACAGACCTTGTTATTAATAGCAAATACATCATTTGTTCGGAACATTAAGCCATTGGGTTTTGGTAATTATTGTCTGATAACCACCGTTATTTTTTATCATAATAATTATTTTAATAAATAAACGCTAACACACTCATACCCCCGCAGTAGGATAGCCTGTGTCGCGTGTGGCATGGAAAACACAAATAACACAGCACTCACATAAATATCTGCCCCGAACAGGAATCGAACCCGGGACCCCTCGCTACGCAGGCATGGTCACTACCAACTCGATTGGGTCGTCGATTGTATTGTATTATAGACGGCACTTAGCAGCAAAGATCTTCGTGATACTTGGTTTTAGTCGCCACTAAAACCTTTTATGCGGTGAGATAATAAACTCTAAAATCAGAACAGGGATTTCCGAGCAGTTTTATCAACAGATCAGGGTTGAATCACGAGGAAGGTTAAGGTTTATGGGATAAACATAAAAGTATAAAGAACTAGTTAATAACGTAACTATTATTACCCGACAGCACTAGAAGGAGTGTAATATTATCCGTACGCATGTATGTATGTACGTCCACGTTGTTTAGGAAGCTCTACAGCCCAAAGCACCTGACGAATTTCAACATAATGAGGTGTCAGTAGATTCGTCTTTATTGTGAGACTGACAAAATTATTTTACATTACGGTGCACTCAACTGCCGATCTTTTTTTGGCAGTGGGATTTTTTTCTATTAACTGAAAGAAAGTATTGACATTGATAGAGAATTACTAAGAGAAGAATTAATGTAAAAAGTAGGTCCAAATGTAGTCATATAGATAGATTTAAACAAACGTTAATCTCAATGTTTGGTAATAAAGTCCGTAGTACTGTCTATTTCAAAAGTTTAAAATTGCGCAGTAAAGAGTTCACTTTCTCTCGGATGTATTACGTTAAAATAAATTTCACTTTTATTACTACGGTTCTGTAATGAGAACATGTAGAAGTTTTAATCGTAATAACAAAACATATATAATTATATTAATGAAGATTATAATGAGGTGCAATCAAATTAATTATAATTAACATACAGACAAACACGCGTAGATATGCTATGATTTTATATACAGGATGACTGTTATCCAATATCAATCACTATGTATATACTATATATAACTAGACCATTAATAGAAAAACAAAATCGAATGCTAAAAATTGGGAGGATATTTAAAAAAAAAATGAATACAACGACACCTCTTAATGTAGAAATCCGTTAAGCCGGTTAGGCTATAGCGTATCAAAGAAATAAACATACATACAGAAGAAAGACGATTACATTGACAGCGTCCTATTTTGAAAGTTTGTTTTTACGTAATATCTTCCGCATACGTAACTACACAACAAAAGGAATAAATACCGGGCATTAAATTGTGTAATTAAATCTTACAAGGCAACAACATCGATCACATCGACCTTAACCTCCTTACTCGTATTTTGTTAAATATTAAAAACCGCCGATTCGCTTGCATAAAGATACTCGTATATATTTAACATTTCAATCTTATTTTACAATTACCTACGCTTAAAACTTTACTTATGATGCAATATCAGTAGCTATCCTTCAAGATGATTACTTATTTAGTAGTAAATGATTATCGCTGCTCACGGTCATTTAAGGCTCTGTCAACCTAGATATTGTTTCAAGTGGGTCTTCAACATTAAATCCTGTAAAGTTACATAAAATTTCAGATAAGATTCTATCAATAAGGTATGTAAATTAATTTTGTCTTTTCCATGCAATCAGAGCCTATAGCCTGATTGGTGCCCTTTCTTCGAACGCTCACTCCAAACGCTATCTAAAAATCTATGGGAATGACATTAGATGCGAAAAAAAAAAATTGGCGTCGTTTATGTCATCATAAGTAAGCACCGTAATCCAAGTGAAAGTCACTTCCATTCCCCTGATAGTAAAGTTTGTTTCCCATCAAAGTATAGTGGCCAACATTAATACGTTGATAAAGAAAATCTGTCTTCCTTACGATTGGATTCAAAAATAGAACCCCATAATTTCAAACATTGTATTAATTACACTGCGCCAGAATTGTAATAAAATATGTTCTCTTCAATAAATACTTGTATTATCCACTTTTAATTAACTCTAATCCTTTATTCTTGACATATCCAAAACAATTTAATGTTTAGGAAATAAACCATTGTTACCAGCCAGTCTTAGTTTATATAGATATTTGAATAATGGCTGTAACAACACAATGTCATCTAGGTACGTCACACGCAGTCATAAGGTACCATAATAGACGCAACGACAAAAGAAAAATTAATTATGTATCCTCTATGCATAATTAAGTCTTTCATCAATACCCAGAAATTTTGAACAAAATGCATTTTAAGTCGAAAACAATATGAATAATACGTGAAAAAATTATGAATAGTTAAAATGAATCATTCAATATATTTCTAGAAACAACTACTTATTTCAACTTTAGGTAATAAAACAATGAAATGAGCTGTCGAAATAAAAACATTTGTATTTGTAAGGTTACTTAGTAATTCATATAGAATTCATTACATTTTCATTTTGCCAGTTCCGTTCATTGAATAACATGAATGAATAATAAGTATGCAGTAAATTGGAACAACTTTAACACCACCAACTGATTCATTAATGTTTGTCTATGCACAGTAGAGCAACGGGAATGTATAATTAAGATGTAGGGTAAGTACGTAGCCACTTCAAGAATTACTAAAAAAATATGTGTTGAAATGGATATGGGGAAAATACGTCGTGCTACCTCTTGAGGAGGAAAACTTAGGGGTTTAAACCAAACAAGACATGATATTGAAAGTAACAATCTGTATAAATAACAACATGTTCATAAGGCAACTCATTGCGTATAGTTATCTTATGTAATCAAGCATCAACAAATAATTAAAACACGAACACACTGTAATCCAATTAGTGAAACAGCTTACTGAGCTAGCTTTAGAATCCCTGGCAAAACATTCGAATTCTAGACATAGTAATTAAACTTGGTTGTTCATGATAATGTCTGTTACTAATAACATTAGGAATATCTATTTAAAATCCCAAATAGCAAAGTCTTACAGAGGTTACGGAAAATGCAATATTCTTTCAAAGTAAAAACCGCTAAAAATATAAAATTAAAAATACACCACAGTGCCGTGCTTAAAATGGTTAAAACGATAGTAAAACTAATTTACTACTAGTTACATCCACTAATGAATATCGTACATTTTACGACGATCTGCTCATTTTACTATTCATACCCATTTTCTCATTACTTACGAAATTTGAGATTATACCCGACCGCAACGATCTTTTCAGAGTGATAGAAGAATGCCATGACTGTCGCCATCGTGAGCTTTCAAAGGAGGGGCATAAAAACGTAATTTTCGTAAGCCTTTTATTTTCCACGTTACGGCATCTAAGCGGCTTAGCGTCGAACCCCACATCAGTCACGGGGGGCTCACGAGCCCGCTTACAATGCAGCGCGGTACCCCTACCGAACCTCGTACGCCGCATACAAAATCCTATCGACACTCGCACGGTTGTATTCCTACCGATGCGGTTGGACGCTCGGCTTAACCGCACGTAAGTCGCATAAAAACTCGTGTAAAAATTGTTTTTATTAGGGTTCCACGTGAAGGTAAATAAATTTGCTCTCCTCAGGCAAAATTCTTAGGTAGGAAAAGATTATCGTACCAAAAAGTGAAGTGGCCTATTTTGAAAATCACATCGACATCAACACAAATCGCGCCAAGCGACTACACGAATACTAAAAAAATATAGAGGGTCTAACCAATTACTACCTACAACGGCTACAACGGAGCGTCAGATGTCATTATTTAAGAAGGCACAAAACATTACTCGCAACCTTCCCCCAGTGTCTACCAATTACCAACTAGCGCAAGATAGCCAAATATCGGAAGTTATCTTTAAATTATAGCTTGTACTTCTTTTACGCCACTTCATTTTTCTAGCTAGTTTTTAGCTACTACAAATCTGCCTCATTCACAACGTACGTACACATGCTAAGTTCACCGAAACAAATCAATCAAAATCTCCCTATTCTCACAGACGACGTTATCAAAGCCCCACTCGTTACCCTGCCATCTGCTCCATAACTAAGTGTCATTAAAACGTGCGTATAATGACAGCTCGCACCTGAAACATTCCCTACAACTTTTTATCGCATAAATCTTATCCCCCAACAACAAACAAAAAGCCTTTCATCATATTCACGCACATACGCAACGTTCTGTCCTCTAAAATAAGACAATAACAGGGTATGTGTGAACACGACAGGCTTTAAACTACGTCACAGAACACACACACACACACACACATATACACACAACTTTAGTAATTCAACGATAGCACGCACGTTCTGCATTTTCAACGCACACCTACTCACGTTTTCATGTCATAGTTCAAACTTATGCACTATTGTTAAGTCGCATATTAAACCAGAGTACCCGTTATGTGGTCGAAATTCGACCACAGCTCGTTATGTCATACACTAAAGTCTAGTGACTAGACTATTGTTCGATGTGTAACAATTGCACTCGTTCAATAGATCTCAGGCTGGCAGATGTATGTCAAAGTCAACTGTCTGTCAACAGGCCTTAAGTCTGACATGTATATGTGATGTGTCTGTGTATCAAGCGCAATGTCGGAGGTAGGTATAGGTATTGTTTTATTTTCTAAATTAAATGTAGGTATTTATAGCACAAATAAGCTTACTGCACCTCTTTTCAGCGCTGACTTTAACCATTTGAAATCTCAAACTTATACCAACCTGTATCCAATGTACACCTCTTCACGTTACATTTCTTCATTAACATGATCAGACCATGACATAATATCTAAGGTAATTGAAGTAGTTAATAAACTATTTATATACCTCGCTAGTATATAAGGTTCCGAATGACTGATACAGGATACAAACTTCCTTTCAAGTAATCAGATATTTGTAATCAAGCTCAAATTAACACAATAACTCCGCTATCAATACTGTACTCTTCAATAACTTTGATAACACTATCAATAATGAAATGAAATAGATGAGCAATATAGCTCACTTACGCAAAAAAAAATCAAAAGTAAATTCATATCTACCACATAAAAATCCTCCCGATTCTGTGTCGAGTATGCAAGTACATAGTTATATTCTGGATTAAAGAATCAGCTGATCAACAATATCCATAAAATATGCGCCGTACGCTATGATAAAAATTGAACGTATCCATCAATCGACATACCGTATTCATATGCAATACTTACTCAAGTATCAAGGCATTGAACCAAACAAAACGCGCAAGACAACATGTTACAAAAGACGACGAACAAATTACACTCCGATTCCAACATCGAAAGCAAAACGAACTAACTTTACCGTAGCATCTCCACGAATACGCCAACTTTTCTGTTAACGACACTGCCGCCAAAAGTGTTAGGAGTTACAACTGTCGGGAGTGAAATGTTTACGCCTTTACAGGTATACAGCTTTTAATATACAGCAGTTCATAATTACTTGCTCTGACAATTAATGAAAATGGATGGAGGAAAATTAAAGGCTCTTATTTCGCTTTAGGTCTTTTACTGCGCCATTGTAGCGAGCAGTACAGTTTATTACTCTTGCTTGAACGTTATACACTCTAACCCCTTTTCAAATGCAGCCTATTCTCGTGTTCGGTTTAATAACGTTCCTAAATTATTGTCACATTAACGAACTACGATAGTGTTTGGATATATTTTAGACAGCATAAAATGTAAATGAAAAAATGTGGAACACACCTATCCAACGCTCCTTCAAGTCTTGACTATTAGCGAACCTACCAACGGCTACTAAAGGATTCCTTACGGGTCCGAAATTTTTATTTCAAAATCATATACTTGACATGAAGAGCTGTACTTTAAACCGGAAAATAAACCTCGAACTACAGATATCGACAACATTGTAACGCTGCCAAAAGACTCATCGTAAACGACAAGTATTTCAGCAACAACGTCCGCTGGCAAGACACGTGCAGTGAACAAGACAGTAAAGGTCGTAGTCGTAGTTACGTAAAAGGTTGCCTTCTGCTCTCGTCCACGTAAGTTTCCTGACCACGGAAAAACAGTCGCACATCGTGACAAATGCGGACGTGACGAGCCTTCGAATAGGGGTGGGCGGCCGCTGCCAGCGCAAATTTCACCGCTAACCGACTCACAGGTTTCAATTCTACACTTCACGTTTGTAGATTTAAACGTATGGCGCAGACAAGAATTTTGTCATGCAGAAGCTTGTATTTGAATGTCCGTTTGGATATAACTTTCAAGTTATGTAGCAGGATTTTTTAATGACTTAAAGATTCTTTGGATTATTTGTTGTAACTGAAAAGCAAACCAAAGCGTCGAGTTTAGTTACAGGGTTCATAATTGAAAAGGATCTAGTAAAAAGCTTTGTAATTACGTAATTAGATAATGATAATAAATCTATTGTTATCCAAGACAACAGATAAAGTTTGTGGTAAATTGTGTCTCTATGATCAAGTAATGGGTCAATGTCCACAAGTCCTTACTACCAAGGTTGGGCTTGTAAAAATTAGTCTTGCATCGCTTTTAGGCTGTATACCTTCCTACTACTCACTTTCTACCCCTTTTCAACTAAAATCAACCGTGAAACGTTCTTTCAGTTTTTTGGTTGCAAAGTTGGTCGGCCAGATAAGAAGTGGATTTATAACTTCCTTCTCGGAGTCGTTAACAACTTTCCATCAGGTGCCTCGTCCGATGTTTTTCTAGCTATCAACGTAATAAAAATCTAAAAACTAAATACTCTTTTAATAGAACTAAGATTGGCTGACTGATATGATATAAGAAACGTCACGTACCTAAGTAATGCAAATACGTCTAATTTTAGTTGCAATTTAAAGTGACTTAATTCCTTTGAAAAAGATTTTGCACTACACACTAAAATGTAGGCACTAATTGAGATATTCATAGAATTTGGCTCACCAGCCCACCACACACAAGCTCACCATTTCCGCATATTTCATTTCCGTTTTCGTCAAATTACATTTAAAGTCAAGTCACGGGATTTACAATTGGAGTGGACTCAACCGCTGGGTGCTTTCAACGCTGCTTTTAAATTCTGCAGAGCTGAACGCATGAAAAGATTTTGACGCGAATAGCGATATTTCAATATGTGTATGGGTTTTCTGATTTTCACTAGCGTTGTACGACGCCGTTTTTATTATGGCATTTACAGACTTTACTAAGAGATTACTTAAAATGTATTATAGACAGAAAATATACAATTCTGAAGGCTTTCTCTACCAATGATGTAAAATCTAGAATATTTATTTTTATTTTATTTATCAGCTTAACATTTGTTGAAGATTAACACCTTATTTTCAAAACTATAGCCAAGTTTTGGGAGTTCATTAAAACACGCTTTTCTGAGCGAAACCTACGTGACATAGGCAGTACGTACGCCGCATACGTATCTTTCATTCCTACATCATACTTTAAACGTCTATGAACTAAAACAGTAGGTAATTCAGACGTATTATATAATAACGTGGTTGCTGCATATACATATGCGGGTTTTGCTTGACGTACGCAGTTCATATCAGTAACGTATGATTAACATTTCTAGCAAAACCTGATTGTTCCCGCCCAGGTAATTCCTGTTATAAGTAGACTGAGGAATTCCCAGTTTTTGTAATGCACATAAATATCAAATGATTGATATCCTTTACTTATATACCAGAATCAAGCCAATCTACATTTTCCTATGGCACCGGAGCACTCAAGAATTTCCCTTAATGTTTAATTGCCTGACATACAAAAATAACGTTAGCCTGAACCTAGTCGTCCTATCCACATTACACCAAAACAAAAAAAGAAAATATCCCCAAATATTCCAAAAGAAGTAAACATTTCTTCACTGAACAATATTGAAAACCCAATTGGGGGTATTAAATCATTTACGCCGTAAGCCATGAATATGCAGGACCATAAAGAGTCGGCATGGCTTCTGCGCTCCCCACGGAGACTCACCGGTATTATTGCCGTACAATTTACAACCATCATAGTCAAATGAAGGACGGCATTTGGTAAAATGGAAGGGTGAAATTTGTAGACTTATTTGCGAAGGCCTCAAGACTTAATGTTAAACTAAATGTAACATTTAAAGGATAAACCTTGGGAGTGTTTGACAAGAGACAGTATATTGGTTTAAGTGGTATTTTAGTATATTGAATACTTAATAATCTATTTTGCAATAACAGCAATACTAATCTCTTATACATGTAGAAGAAAGACTTTTGAATAAGAATAATACATTATTTCACAACACATTAACGGTATCTAATAGCTAACGGCAAAACTTAAATGTCAACATCAAATTTGCACATGAATCACTTGTAACAGGTCAGGGACTCTTACACACTACTACATAGTTGCAGACTAACTCATCATTTAAAATCATTATTTTTTTCTCAAATAAAGAGAACAACTCATTAGACGTTAAAAATAATGAGCAAAGAAACCATACTCGTATATTGAGTGAAGCGAAGAAATTACGTAAGAAGCAATGAGCCAGAGGGGGCAGTTCATCAGTGATCTAGTAGCTATTTTCCCATACAATTTACCACCGTTATACTGGCAAACAGAATGCCAGCAGCTTATTTACACGGCTGCGCCAAAAGGAAGTCCGAACGAACGGATGGCCCGCTAGTAGAAGGAAACAAACATAAATCACTGAATTTACGACAAACATCTGAAATGTTATTATTTTTAAAAGAAAACGTCTGAACAAACAACTTGTCGGTCTGAAGCGCTCAGCGCTCGCGGCAATTTCCAGAAATTAACTCGTGTTGTTCGGAAAACAAGAGCCGTAATTTATAACACCAACAAACTGGTATTATCAGAATTACCGTTAACGGCTTATTTTGAAATTACCTCGTGTTTTCTAAATAAACAGTTTGATAAACGAAGAGGGCGGTTTCGGTAAAGTTGTAATAAGAAGGTTCCTCGTTGCTGTTGACCGTGCGACTTAGGAGTTGTGTAATCCGACAATTTGCCGTGCTAACTCGCTAACACAACAAAACATATTCCCGAGGCTGAAAGGAAGTTCACTCCGAAAAGCAACTAGCTGCCGAGAAACCTTATATTGTTGAATTTATGATACGTTCTACGCTCCGTTCTAGTTTCAGGGGCCATTCTCGCTAGAAATAATAAGCGAATGTGTATAGAGGATAACCAAGTTGAATCAATTTCGTCGGTGGTAATCTTCGTATTACACCTTCTCGAAATGGATACTCGTATAAAAGCTAACTTCCAACGGTTATCCTCCTTTTAATGAGATTTCGTGTCAGTGTTTTAGTCTAGTTATTTTGGTGTTTTAATAAATGTCCTGTGCGTGCCGATAGCAATTATAGTCCTATAACTCTTGAATTGTTTTGTCCGCAATTTGGCGCGGAGTAGCAATGAAGTGGGGCTGGAATGTCCTAGATAAGTGTTTATAGACCAATTAGTGGCAAACGAAATGAGGCTTATCTGGAAAGCTTTAAAGGGTGTCACATAATGCAGATATGGTATTAATGTGCTCGTATATTTCGTGATGATATTCAACGTGATAAAATATGATAATAATTATAACACAACGTTAATAAAATATGAAAGCGGTTCAGTGTAGTGCATCGGAGTGTTAATAGTGGTATGACTTTTAAATTAAATTGCACACTGAAATTATTCCATTCAGTTTATAATTATGTATCACTCTAATGCTTTTTAAAGTTTCTTTTTTCTCGAAAATAATTTTAATTCTGCCTCCCATCACTAAATAATAAACTATTTGAAAATACGTATCACTTCGCTTCGGCGAAAATAAAACTACGCTTTTATCCTGTACCTACTTAAAAACCAAAAAATACAATCATAGATTATTCTCTCTCTCTCTCTGTTAGTACCTAACCTAGGATAAAACTTAGGTGTATTACAATAATTTGCTCTGGCTAGAACTGAAACGCGAGATGCTTTGCACTTTAAGCCATAGTTTAAAATTCAGCTACGTCATCAAACGGTATCAATGATCAATTAACTGCTGTAATTATAAGAAGGAAGTTGGCTAGAGGATCTCTAACTGATCTAACTGGAGTCACGGACAACGGATGCAGTCTTTCCTGGTTTGCGATCGTTAGATCCGTCTCGATGACTGCCTTAGTTCTTGTTTTTATCCAACCATTAACCGACTTCAAAGTTGACCTACAATTACATGTACACTTTGGTTTTTTATCACGTGCCTTCAGTCATTTTCACATCTACCCAGGGTTAACTTGTGGACAATGCCATTAGGTTAAGTTATACCCTATGCTTTTAACATAAATGTTTAAATAAATAAATACAATAGCATTATACTCTGCCTTCCTGAGGAGACAAAAAGCATACTACCACTCTGTTCCATAGGTGAAACACAACATAAATGTCTCTAGTTTTTATATATCATGGCTCATCTCCGTACTCCGTCCTCCGAAGCACAGCACACTGTAGCAGCATGGAGGAGTACCCACGATTTAAGTCCCCTTAGATGTGAGTCCCGTGTCTTGCAGTACCCGTTAAAATATTGAATACAACGTACATTACCTACGCAACATCAGCAATTATTTTTACCTGTCATTAAACCTTTTAACAGCTGATTATAAGCATCTCGATAAGCAACTTACTACCTCATAAATATTACCAGAGTAATTAAAGTGAAGGAAAAAATGGCAACTTGGCGGCACGGCATTAAGGCTTTGGCTACATTAGGCAAATAGTTTGCAGATGACTGTCGCCTAGCTGAGCTGCAAGCTGGATGTGAACAAAACATAGTTTGCAGTATAGCAATTAATAGTGCAAAGAATAAGGGCTCTTCTGCACGACATATTTTTTACGCGCCGACGACGCGCAATTTTAATACGGGTCATCGGCACGTGCACATCGCGTTTTTAGCGCGCTATTCATCGATAGTAAGTAGTTTGTAAAGGTACAAATGCACGTCATTCAAGGCTCTTAGGTTTAAGGCTCCTAGGAACTAGGAACTGCACGTCTTTTCTAAATCGAATTACACGCACACTTTCGTTGGAGAACTGTTCCTGACTGAAGAAGTCGGTAAGCAAACCGCTGCCAACTGCTTACTTCTTACTTACTGCTTCTATCATACGACGTTCAAAAATGAATATGGGGGCAAATAGCTCGCAAACTACATATTTGCCTAATGGAACCAGAGCCTAACTCCGCATTGCGTGACGAACTCAGGCGTCAACTATTAACTAGGTAACTCGCTTAGACGTCGTCTGCGATCCGTTCACTGTTCACTGTTCGAGTATCGACCAGGTATCGAGTTACGACCCACTTTGACGCGATTGATATAACTCGTGAAAGGCGATACGCGGTGTACACGTGCAGAAATTGCTTTAGTTTTGGCCGAAATGCTCGCAAAATTCACTCGTAAAACAACTAACTGCGAGGTTTGCAGAGTAGATGTAATCACTATGTGTTTGACTGTACTCCTACGAAATAAGAATGTTTTACGTAATGTGCTTTGTTAAATTTTCATTACCTACTTGTTAGGTAATCAATGATGATAGGTTCCACAAAAATGACTCCTACGCAATAAAACGTTTTAAGGTCATTAAACTTAATAATAATCCTTTTCTGTTGCTGCATTGGTGGCTTCAGAAAGGTGTTTTACTACTAGATGAAATGGTAAAAGAAACTCCCCAGCACATATTTATAAAATCAGTTAACATCATTCAACAGAAAATCATTAATGACCTACTACACAGGGAATGAGTTTCTACTCCTGACAAAACTATTGGACCTCGCATTGATTAAGATGTTTTTAGCTGCGGTTCTACAAAACTCTCCAAAAGAATCTTTTACCATTTAATATGTAGAAAAAATATATTATAATCTTGATGCCTTTTTTTTCAGTTTAAATTCACATGACTCAGTGCTAGGTGAATCTACGTTCCTCACCACAAAATTTGATCGCGTGACGAACACTGAAATACATATTCAACGCGGTATTACGTGCAGTGGGTATCAAAGGCACGTGTCGGTGATCTATTTTCGCTTGTAACAGAGCAATTATATCACGGAACTAGCATCTCTGCGTAGATTCTCAGTCTGTTCACGGAACCGATGAGATGTGATGCGACCTTACTGTGAGGTCACGATAAAATTAAATAATAAACCTTATCGCCGCGACTTTTGGCTTCCGCAATCTTTATACGCCGCGTGTTCCCCGAGAAATGTTGATTGAAATGGGAGTTAATTGAAATAATTACAATTAAATTTACTCATTAACACGCTTTACGGCTTATGCAATAATGTGTTACAATAACACCGAATAAATTTAAGTTTTAAAGTAGTAATGGGAATCGAATCTGGAACCCTTTGAAAAGCATTCGGCTTGGTAACCTAGTAAGCCCATTCTACCAAGAATTCAAGAAGATGTCTTAGGTACCAATGCAAGTTCTAAACAAGCACAGGCGCAAAAATTCAATCAATTAGGTACGTACGAAGTATTGACATTGTCCCTACAACGTTAAATTCCTCCATTAACTTCAAGTGTCAACTTCCATTGGACATTAATACTTTACCAACAAGAGCTATTAAAACACGAGCTCACCGTTCCCAGACAAGCGGAAAGAGATGTGTATTTAAAAGGAAAATAAATAACTTGAAGTAGCTCGTCTATTATGGAGTATTGTTGTAAATACTCCCGCATTGCTGAGCTTCTTAACAGTTTGCAAAAGTCTTTCATTCTTCCTTGTTTTCTTTCGTTTTGAAAGCTTCCTTTATTTTTATTACCTTATACTATAATACGGGCAATTCTTGTATTTATACTATTACGTAAGCGGGCTTGGAAAAACGACATGATCGATTGCGTTGCAATTTGTTTCTTGAGTCTATTACTCGATGAATTAAAGTTTTATTTTAAGTATGTAAGGAATGTGATCACGTCGTTTGTAATAAATATTGAAAACGTAACGCCATCTGTGTTATTCTTACTGAGAAGTTCTTTAAAGTAGATTACAGTTAATTTGTTTGATTGAGAATCGACCTAGGTACTGTTAATTTTACGCAACTTCGACAGTGGTTCTAAGCTGGATCATCAGTCCATGTAATCGGTTGAGCAATCTAATTTTCTTTTTTAAAAAAGTGACTGTCTTTAGAGGACTTTTGAACCTCAGACCAAAGAATGTATAGTCTAAGTCTTCAGAACAAAAAAATGAAGTAATTTTTTTTTTTTTTACGATTTGACGTATGTCACAGAGCACGGCCTGTCGAGCAATATACCGGCAAAAATTATAATTTGATAAGTATGTTTTTTTACTACGCTAATGTTTCCGAAGTCTTAGATATATTTTTCGTCTATGTTTCGAACACCAAAAAAAGGTTATTTTATGGCGTATAATAACTTAAAACATTGAAATGAAAATGAAAGTCACCAGTCACAATCATTTACCTGACCGTCTGAGAGTCATTTTCCTGTATGTCCACAGTAAAACCCCAACTAGGAATAAACACAGCAAGAATAAATAACGATGGGGTTTAGATTATTTTCTTGGTACGGCTTTTTCAAATTGAGTAAGAGGAAATAATAAATAAAATAGGTAGTTAAAATTTTCAGAGACATGTTATCTTAAAAAGGTACCAATTTTCCTGTATCTTATTTTAAAATAGTTGATTGGAAGAAAACCAAACGAGGGAATAACCGTTGAGAGATAAACCCAAATACCTAACAATATTTCGATCTTATAATCTATACGTTGCCGCGGGCGAGACTTCATATACAATTTACGTGCATAATTCAAAGCCGCATTACTAAATAGTTCACAAAATAATGAAACCATTTTAATGACGACCCGTGTGACGCATTGGTTAAATGCTGGGTACCTACCGTTCAACGGGTCCTGGATCGGTCCCCAACTTAACGGTTCCCAATTTAACTTTCATTCCTGGTCTGGATGTCACCTTTGTCTAGTTCTTTATTCTATAGCTCGCAGTAAAAATTTATTCACTTTCGATTGACCTTTACGGACTGTTTGATCTTGATTTTCAATAGGTTTGTCCCAATAAATATTCAAGTTACTCGACTTAAAAAAAATATCAGAAAAGTGACTGAAGTAAGCATAACATACATACATACTTATTCTCGTATACTTAAATCCATCGTATGTAAGACACTCAATAGATAAGTTCGCTTTCAATTTCTATCTCGGTTACAACATAAATGAATGAAAGTAAAACCAATTATCCTTTCAAGAGTAATTTATAATAGGTAACTTAAACCGGCGGCCATTAAAATTTCATGAAATCCGGTTTTATTAAAAGTCGTAAAACTTAAAGAGCCTGCCGGGTCATTGTGAAAACTTTAACCCGACTATCTACAGACTGCAGAGCCACAAAAGACTTTCATTTATTAATGACTAAACCCTTGCTGGATTTTGTCAAAATTAAGATCCTGTTCGTTGGATTTATTTTTAAATCTTCACGTACATAATTAACCCGGATAAAATAGCCTACTTGATTTTTGCTGACTAGTGTGTGTAAGCGATGTTCCCATTTATCTGTAAAAACGGTTGACCAAATATGATAATGTATGAAAATGTACTCATTGTATTCATGCCTTAGATATATCTATGCCAGGATACAAAATTAACAGTGGCAGTAACTCGCGAGCCGCATAAGCTCTTTTACTCCTCAGCTATTTGCTGTGGCTCTTCTACGAAATGTGTACTTCTACGATATGTGTGTATGTGTGAATAAAGCAAGTAATATTACTTGTATAAATTGTACATCTACTTATTTTAAAATAGGACTTATTTGGTAAAAGTTAATCTGAAAGTATAATTTACTTATTATTTCCGTATCAATGTTTCCTACTACAGGCAAGATTAAGGTTAGAAAAGTGGCTCCATGATCAAATTTTTATCGTGTATTACTTATGTTCGACTGTTGGATAGCAAAGCTGTCGATCACAACACTGCTGATGAATATTACTAATAATGCTAGCCGTTAAACATCACATTAATCTAGGAAAGGCAGCAGCATTAAAGTATAAGGGCCACGTGCAAGTACATAGGTACTCGTAACAGCAGATGTAATTTAAATTCTTTGATCCATAACACTAAAAATCCCAGATGGGTCATTGCAGAAACTTTTCGCCGAGTAACTATCAACATTATCTTTACAAAAGACACATTTTAAAACGCTGGATTACACGGAAGCGAGCTGAGGAGTTGTAAGGAAGATAAATCTCAGCACTTTAGCTGCATTATCTTCGCTACTCATTACACTCTCTTGTCCACGATGCGAAGAATCTGTGTGTGTGTGCGTGTGTGTGTGTGTGTGTGACTTACTTTTTCAACTACATGAAGACTAGGTTAAAAATTGTTTTGGTTCGATTAAATAACGCACTCTTAGGGATCTTACAGACGACGATTTTTTCGCAGTCGACGTTTTTTTTGACACTCGCGTCTTCTGCGCGTGTACCTACATCGCGTACACAAAGCGTTTTTAAAGATAGTAAAAAAAATAGATATATAAAAATACCACTGCTACCTACCCACTTAGTACAGTATGATAATGGTAATAAGACCCCTGTGATCAATAGGACAAAGGAAAAAAAAAATAATCAATTTCAGTAAATTCCATACCATATTTGTACAGTTTGTACCCAATGGAGCAATGATATCGAATTAGCCAGACTGAAATGTAAAAGGTCAAATAACAATAAAAAGTGTTACAAAAACGGTTACGAACCTTGAATTCAAACACTGTTAAGTTACACAGTATCGAGTGTTTGTATCGACCGGAGCAACGGCAAGGTTACCCGTTCACTAATAAATTTATAATTACCAAAACATTTCTCACATCCGCCTTTTATTTGATTACACAGATTAAATAACGGCAAGGAAACCTGGGCGAATTTCGTTAATTATGTTACCTGCAATCGCGTTTGAAAGTAGCCAGTAACAAAGTTGGTTTTACTTTATGATTAGTCATTTTGCTCGCGCTTATCCGGGCCTATGCCAATTTGAAAGTAAGAGAACGAGGTAATTATGATCTTAGTCAATATTTCTCGATACAAAGCAGTTCTCTGCCTAATCCAATCCTACAAAACATGACTTGTTTAAAGTAAGTTGCTTTCCGAATTTTTATTAAAAGAATAATTTAAAACAATTAATATTCCAATGTCCTAAAAATATCCACGTCATAAAGCAAAAACTTCTGCAATCTTTATCAATACATTTTTATTTTAATCCACTTAAAAAAGCATCACTCGCCGAGATTGAAAATACGTGGAAAATTTTGCTGGAAACATTTTCGGCTTACATTTTTGGTAGTCAATTTAAAGCCCATCTCGGGGTTATTTCCATTACGATAACAGTGTAAAGTACCCTCGGAACGCCCCGGGTTATTACGGCCAATAAAACTAGTCGACCAGAACCATGGGACCAGTGCAACTTAATTCGCGGCCCATAATGTTGCTGAGGGAACGGCCATTGATCCGCTTTTACGACGTTTACTACTCTGCAAAGACGTCACATAAATTTTAACAAGCTTATTCTTAAATCGCAATCATCGATCAGCTTCGTTTGTCTTACCGCCAATCAATTATGACGTATATTATAAATTATAGTTATTCTTATTAGTCTTACTGTGTTTTACTAACAAGAGGAAATTTCAGCGGAACAGTCCCTTTCGGTCACACGAATGCACCGACAACCCCAAATTACTATAAATATAGATTGTGGTAAGTCGTAATGAAGCCGTAATACTACATAAGAACAAACTATACCTAAAGGAGAAATTTAAACTCACCATTAAAAATATTTATCTAGTTAGGAATCGAAGTCAAGACCCTTTTAACGGTACCTACCCATTACGCCACACGTGTCATTAGTATCCTTACATACGAGTTCGATACTTTATTCGATTCCAATCTTCTAGCTTAACCATTAACCACGATGGAAATCAATCGGCTAATAAAGACGGTAACCTGTTTTACTTCATTTAACACGATGAGAGATGCCATTCGATTCGAGATTCGACAGCGTCATCGTGACGCCGGAGGAGAGTTTATCGATAAACTTGTGTTATACGAGTGCACTGGCCTGGAAACTTCGAGCTTCTTTACGTAATGCGGGGTCCACATAACGCATTTTCACGGCGACCCATTATACTCCAAGCAAACGTAAAACTGACCTTTACGTCCAAGTTTGTGAGTATTCGAATCAGTAATATTATTTGTTACAGATAGATTCCGATTTTTGTGGGTTTTATTGGCCGTGAGTAATTTTCTGATTCAACGTCAATATAAGGTAAGGTGGGGTAAGACTAACACACGGGGCAAGACTAACACTGTCTATTAACTCGATATGCACTTGAAGAAACGACATGTGTGTTTTTTAGCCGAGAACATTTACGTTTGTTCTATCTTACAGACTGGAAGAATTTCGTATTTAAGCTATACGTATCGAGATAATAGACAGTGTTAGTCTTGCCCCGTGTGTTAGTCTTACCCCACCTTACCTTATTAGAATCGTATTGGATTCGAGTAAATAACGATTTCGCCATTTAAACCCACTCGTGCCTTACCTACCTATTAGGTTTCATTCATAAGTTTTACAACAGTTGTTAATTTCAAACAAGTATAAAATTAATAATAATGAACGTTGTAAAATGCAGTTTACAACTCTTTTACAGTGTTTCATTTAATGTTTATGAGTATGTATTATTGTTACTAATAGCTATACAAACTGACTTAATAAATTTTTATCACCTTTTAACTAGCTGTTTTTGCTACTTACCAAACAAAGAAAATAACGTATGCTATGTATTTATGTATAAAACTGAAAAATGAAACTTCTGAAACTTTAAAGTCGTACAAATATTAAAATAATAGATCTATAACTTCAGAGTATGCGAGTTATAGGTACGTACCTAAATTCCTCTATAGCCTATTTACAGCGTAAGGTTATCAGGAATAACAGTAGTTAATACAAGAGTAATGTTATCAAGATACTATACACATACATTTATCAAGTGCATAATAAAGTAGTTTATACTGAATTATGTCAATGCCCTAATAAATATAAATTTAATATTTCTTTCCTCTAATTTTAAAATCGTTATTCATGTAGTATCAATTGCACACTTATGCACGTAAATTTTTTGAACTTATAATAGGAGCCACAATTTTCATCACAATTGTCTTTTTACGATGTTCAATAACTATCGAGAAAATAAGATTTCTATTATACTCATATACATACAATAGCTGATATATTAAGCACTATTTTCAATGTATGGCCTTTTCATTTCAAAATTAGAATTACGTACAGAAATCGAAAGTAAGTCCTCTTAATGCGAAAGATTTTAAAATTTACCCGCGCGGCGATAACTACCTATTTGAAAATATTACGAGGGTCAGTCCTAGGGGTCGTACTCAATCGTTTGCCGAACATAAACTTTGATTTAAAAAAGAAAGAAAAAAATAACCACAAGTTTGAGGTAAGTTTGTTTAGCATATTATGCCATCTATGATCTCATCTGTAAACTAAAAGTGTTTAGTAACTTCAGTTTGATAAACAGTGACAATAGATGATGCCACAGGTATTTTATAAATTCGTCATTTGTATGAGCTACTGATATTATATAGGCGTCATATAATGTAGGTATATTATAAGCTAAGGTCTGCATCCTGCACTGTCTCATAGGATTTTTATTCTGCCTGTTTAAAAGAAATTCCTGCTAACTTGCTGAAAACAAAAGAAGACAACTTGATTTAATATTCACGTTTTTAAACCTGATTACATAATAATATGCCAATATTTTTTTTTCTTACAACATACCATACAATATGTCATACTTTAGTACTGGTTTCTATGCATGTAAGAAACAAATGTCAAAAGATAATTATAAGAAACTGGTTTGATTGGATAATTGTACTATAACAGCGATTGAATAGAAGTTGTCTTAGCAGGTGCCCTTGAATCAGTGACAGTTCCGTCCAAGTAACAACCTATTGAGCAAAATATAATTCATAGGAAAATACTCCATATTAGGTACTCTAGTAGACTAATATAACATAAGACAATTAATTTAGTTACTATGAAATGAATGAAAGAGAACAAATCAGCAATAAAATCATGAATTATTGCAACTGAATTACAATTTGAAAAGTCCAATGACATTTTTAATTTTGTAACTGTAAATTTTAATTCAATTTACATTTTATTTGTTCTTCTTATAAGATTTTAACTATGGATACTGCAAAGAAAATCTTCAGTAAAAAGCATTTTGTATTATGTTTGCTTTGAACTTATCAAC
This sequence comes from Lerema accius, assembly GCA_001278395.1. NCBI lineage: Eukaryota > Metazoa > Arthropoda > Insecta > Lepidoptera > Hesperiidae > Lerema > Lerema accius. The sequence goes on from LGAG01000585.1 coordinate 514,711, forward strand.
ACTTAAAATGCAATGCTTGGTAAGCAACTACAAAAGACAGTGAAAGTCGAAATTGTTCTAAAAAAAGTATTAGAAATTGAAAGTTTTTTATGCCAGGCTACGGAAGACTTACAAATCTGGCAATTCCAATGCTATCTAAATCTAATCTAACATTTTTAAATTAGTCATGATTTCCTTTAAAGTTTATTCTTAAAAAATTTGCTATATCATTGCTACAATTTTTTTATCAACATAAAATTATCAAATACCAATCCTTGTTAAAGACACTAGGTAGGTTTTTAATAAGTATGCAAACTGTTATTTTGAAATTAAATACCAATTTTCTTCTTCCAGTTTATCCTAACTTTATTTAGAGTTAACACAAAATTAATAGGAGCACTTGTATTCCATTTCGCCGTATCAAGAGTCACCTCTAAACTCTCTTATCTTTCATATCTAACAATATTAATTAAGGTACAATATGAACACTGTTATGAGCTAAAATAATTAATTGAATCAGAAAGAAGCAATGACGACATTCATGGACACCAGCTTTAAAAAAAATTAACGTCTGCTGTTTTTCCTCCAAAGTTTTTAGTCTGACAAACTAAAATTTTATTACAGAGTTATTTTTATTTAAATTAAATTAACGAAAAGTTTGTTAATGCATTTTGTCAATAAGAAATTGTCAGGGTTAAAAATATAATTTGTGTTTATAATATAATTATTACACATGTTGTTTTTTTAAGATAGGTAAGTAATTTTAAAATAGGTAGTATGAATTCGAAGGTATATCTTTGATATCAAAGTGGAGACAGGAAGGATTCGAGAAGTACACGCAGTGAGGTAAGACCAGTGTTAATTTACTTCCTAGGTAACAAGAGAGAACAACTTTCGCCGCGGCCACTGCCGACCCCGGCCGACGCACACGCACCGTACTCCGCACCTCTCCCAAATATACAAACCATTCACAAACATCGAATATCCTAACATTGTATGAATAGCCATTATTACGCAAACTACCAGCCATTTACCAGCGTTATCTTTAGGACCCAGCAATATTTGTATCCCCAAAAATTGTAAATACACATCCCATAGAAATATCGGACGTGGAACATTAAAACTGAACTTCATATCGAAGGTAAATAGAAAAAAAACATTATTTGACTTACCGTTCAAGTTTATGGCACCAAATCCCAAACAATATAAACTGTCACAAACACGCTATACACAAAACACAAAACTTGACTTTTTCACCTCTTGACATCTGACATGGCTCATCAGAACAGATTTATCACAATTTAATTGCACCATAAAAACATCGAAGTAAAAGCGCTAGCATCAAAACAATAAGATATAACAAAAGTTGTGCAAAACGATCGCAAAATAACGATACAAAACGTAAACAGCTGCCTACTTTGACAGCACCGTCTAATACACTCAACACTGACAATTGAATTGAGTTGCCAATCGCAAAACTACTTTCGCCTTCGTTTTGCGACATACCAACATACAGAAAATAACTATAAGTACTACGTAATCAAATATCAATGATGACGTAGTATTACAGCTTGCGAAAACTTGTTTATTTGTGCAAACAAGATTGATATATCGATTTTAATCGATCGATAACTTAGCTTTATATATCACAACCCTCGATATTGTGATTATTCTTTCTTGTCTATTGTACGTTATCTCTATTGTAATACATATTTTACGGGCTCACTTTTTGGTTAATAGGTAGGTAGTTTGAAATTACTATTCTTTGCTTCTTAATGCAACTTTTAAATGTTAGCTGTACTATGCTCAGAAATCTAACAAGCGTTATTTTTATCGACGAAACAAGTAAAATAACATGAATCATTTGTAATAAAAGTAAACCAATAAGAGTATAACATAATTATGTTACTATAGATCAGTTTTTATTCTGATTCATGGGCTTCTTTGGACCTAAATAATTACCTTACTATCTTTATTTGGATTATTTATTTAAGCTTTTTTGACACTTTAACCATAGAAAGATAAAAAGAAAATTCATTTATAAAAAGTTTTATCAATTGAAGTATTTTAAGGAAATAAAAGAAAAAGTAAAAAAATATTATAATAATTATGTTTATAATACAACTCTCAAGTAAGTACTTGTAAGTATAAAACTACCAAAGATCATTATCAGTAGAATACGAAGGGACTATTTTTATTAAACTATTATTATTAAAAAATCTTATATTGCAACACCAAAACAGAAATGTCATTTTTCGTCACCATCATCAATGCCGTAATCTGTCACTCAGTTGTATCGGTTGATTGTATTTATCGCTTTTCATGCTAGAAATATTTTGAGATAAATTTCTTTGTGCTGCGCATAATATAATTACTTATAAAGTGGCTTAATTAAATCGAAGAAATGCCGAAATTCGAGGATAATCCGTTTAGTGATCCCACCATAGACAACCCATTTGCGGTAAGTAGTCTTCGAAGATTGAAAATTTTGTTATCGTGATTTAGATTCAATATTGTTCAGGGAATATTTCTAGGATCCTGCCGTCCAGCAAGTGGCACGAAGTACAAACAATGCGACGAGAGGATTGGACGATTACAACCCCTTTGAAGGCCAGCAAGGCGGAAATCAACCCACGGTAAACTTTGTATACATATTAGTCATAATAAATGTTACTGATATAACAGTATAAATGTTACTGATATAACTTTATGCCTTCAGCTGCTTGTTCCTAAAAACATTATCTTTTATTGATATTCAATGTAGTTAAAGAAAGAAAGAGGCAATAATGTTCTCCATTGAAATAATGGAAATGAGGCTTTCATCTACATACCTACAGAAATAAAGGATTATTAACAATATGCATAAGAATATCACTAAAACCAGTAATTCAATAATAATTTTACAATGAAAAGGAAACTAAGTCAAAATATACATCAGTTGTTTTCCTATTTAAGCAGTGATAAGTATAAAATTCAATTAAGTTTAGAACATAACCTAATCAAATATAAATGCTCCTGTAGCCCGCCCAACAACCGTCACAGCCAGCGATCATGCAAGCAGTGTCTCCACCAGCCAGCGGTCAGTACCGACCGACACCACCCCAGCAATCACAGGCACCTCCAACAAACTTCACTACTGCAGATTTCCAGGTACTGACTATCGTTAATATGTAGTTATTAAATATATTGGTTATCGGGTTAAAAAAATCTATACCTGTAATAGAATTGAAAGTGAGAGGGGCTCCGTTTGTCAGTGTGTTAGAAAGAGTATCATGCCAAAATGGCTAATTTGACAATAATGGATCAAATACATTCGTAATTCTTAACTGAGGGTGTTTTTTAGGATTTACAATTTTTAAACCAGTTCACTCTATTGAAAGTTTGTATGGTACTTCTCTAACTGATGTGACTAACTGACATGGTCAAATACATTGATAAAATATACAACAGTAGTAGTCATTTGTTTTAATCACATCATCCAACAACATGGGATGTATCTTGCTTATATGAAGACTGAAGTGCCGTAATCTAAAATAAGTTTTGTTTAGGGAAATATTTTTGTTACATTGTACACTGAAGTGAAGTGAGGGCGATCCATCTAGTTATTAATAATATCAGATATTTTAAAATAAGGAAACCAAGAGTATGTAACTTGTATCAATTGTAGTAATTATCAAACACAAACAGTCCACAGATTGAAGTTAGAAAAAGCACACATAATGTTACGATACCATTAGAATTTGTCATAAAATTTAGAAATACGTGTTGTATTTCCCTTATTCCTGGCACTATAACAATAGGCACTGCTAGTGCACTACTAATTGTGATTGCTATTCAAATTCATGTTCAAATATTATCAAAATCAAGCCGTATAGTTGCATGCAACTAATACACAATAAATTTGCTTTCCCCAAACACACAACAGGAACTTAAGGTAACCACGGTTTATACATTATGATGGTGAATCATTTGAATACTCGCTTAATCATTATTTCTTTGCTTTATCAATCCTTATCAATATCTATCGCTTATCTGTGTGGCGTCAAGTATGGTTGATTACTTTCTTCATATTATTTTGATTTTATTCTTATCAGATGCTTTGTTATATTAGAAGGTTAGCCAAATATTTTTAACCTGCTCCAAAAAAGATGAGCTTACTTTGTAGAATTGTCTTCGGGAAGCTTTTTACCGGTTTTAATTGATTTGGTGATCAGTTAATCAGAAGGTCTTATCAGGATTACATATAAACATAATTAAGATAACAAGTCTTAAAGGGATCATCAATAAATAATAAAAAAGTCATTTTTATCTTTAAATATTTCTGCCTTTGTTATTTTAATTTTAAATTATATAGTAGATTAGCATGCTTTTTATTATCTAATAGAGTTTTGTTAAAAAATATGCATGCAATGAGATTTCTTTATAATACAAGAAGTCTGTAAATGAAAAAAGATGTTAATGACCTCTGACATTTCCTTGCAAAGACAATAGGTATCTATTATGAACAGTATGACTCAAAGCAGAAATGGGGTCGTTTGGAATAGAACTTATCTGTTCTATAGTTCTGATTATTTATAGAATGAAACTACAGTCCAATTTTTTTTTTAAACAAAAACATTTTCAAAGCAGTTTTTGTGAGAATATTTAGTCATATTAGGTGATATTGAAGGGACGAAATCACTTGATACTGGAAAAGTGTGAATAATATAAAAATGTGTGATTTCCTTTACAAGCTTTATTGTGTGCAAAATAGGGCAAGTTAAAAAAAATACAGTTAATATACAAGGTGTCCCAGAACTCAACGACAAACGGAAACCGGGTGATAGGATAGGTAATAACAATTATAAGAAAAATCTGAAAAATATTCATCCTATGTAGTTTGAAAATTATGGGCATTTTAAAGAAAAGAGAATTTTGATTACATATACCGTAACCATTTTTCGTTTACTGTGGTTAAGGTTTAGTATTTTTATTATTAATCGACATTTAACGGCAAAATGATTACGACTAAATTATTTTGTCTAATATGTGAACAATTACTGCATGTTAATGAAAATTTAAATTTAGGAGTATCTACTGGAAAACTAAGGGAGCAGCCAAACTATAAGAGATAAAATATTTTCCAGAACCACATTGACCCAGTCTTGTAGCACTTAGTACTTACAAAATTGCCTAAAGGTTGACAGGATAACATATCTAGGGTTACAATTGTAGGTAGCTTGCCTATCACCAACGTCATAATTATTGTGACCAACATTTTGATGATAGGCAATGCCATCTCTTCAGACTACAGTATTTTTTGGCTGATTTAATAATATGTCTACTAAAAAAATCTCTGCTTTTCATTGCCTGCCTTCTACTTAGTATAGTTGTTAATTTATTTACACAATATTTAAAGGTAATTTTTTAACATTACTTACATTTTTAACACTTATCTTGACGTTATATAAATATGGGTCTATTTGGGCACAAAACCTGCAGTGTTTGATCTAGATAGCATGCCGACTGCCAGCACGCATATTTAACGAGAAAATTACTAATGCGTGGGGTGACCTAGTGTAGATTGATCTTCACAAGGAACATCCTTAATGTTTCTATTGAAAAATTCCTGAATGATTCCTCTGCAACCACTTTTTGCATTGTCTCTGTAGTTGTTGTAACTAGTGTTTGTAACGTCAAGTATTTTGAAGTAGTCCCGACAATGATACTGACTGAAATTGAGTTGCAGAGGCGGCAAGAGGAATTAGAACGAAAAGCTGAGGAGTTAGCGAGGCGTGAAGCGGAACTCAGAGCGGGTTCGGCGGGCAGGCATAACAATTGGCCGCCTTTGCCTGCATTCTGCCCCATTCAGCCATGTTTCTATCAAGACATTAATGTGGACATCCCCCTTGAATTTCAAAGAATCGTACGACATCTGTATCACCTTTGGATGTGTGAGTATTTGATTTTATAACAATGTTTTTACTTGCATTTCAAATTAAATGTCTATCAGTGCGTTTGCAATATTGTATTTTTTGTCTGTATGTATGTTCATTTCTGCTACATGTTACAGGTTTCCTTAAAGATTTTTTTTATATAAGCAGCTATATCCATTATATTCTAATTATGATTTCTGTGCTTACCAGTATTCAAATAAATGTGTGGATTTACTATCCTTTGACCAGGGAAATTCAGATGAATAATACTTCCTTATGACATTTGCTATAATGCAATAGAATACCTATAAATAGATATACATTCTACAATATTGAAACAATTATCCTGCGGTTTGGTTAGAGGGTTTTCCAAGTTGATGCGTAATTCAATTAAATGTAATCAAATGGAACAGAATTTAAATACTTATCGTATATGTAGGCGAAATATGTGTATAGGATATTATTTTTTAATACTTAGTAACACTGATCAATTTCTTCATAATATTGTTATTCAATATATAATGCAGCTCAAAAGTATCTATTACAAAATGATCTAGCATAATGTGACTGGTTGCAATGTTATATGATACTGAATCGATTGTATTAATAATTCATATTTTTTGTAGGACATTGATACATTTGAAACAAAAGAATGATACAAATTATATTTAGTCAAGGTCTACTTCACGATTTCGGTGAAGGATATTTAGCAGTAATTATTAGTAATTACTTCATCAATTATGTCGTAATTATGTAAAGTTTTTAAAGCTTAAAATTAATTAGTTAGTCTATGAGAATAAATTAAGTAACTGGATAATATGATTAATTTATATAAGAATAAATTAATGATAATAATGTACCTGATGTTGTAAACTAAAGCATCAATCAAAATATAAGAGATTAAATAACTTTAAAAACATCTGCCCAGTTATCTAGTAGCATAATAAAAATTTAAAAATCGAATTTTTTTTTTCTTTTTTTTTCAGTTCACTCGTTGGTGTTAGCTCTGAACATCATAGGAGCGATGTCGTTAATGATTGCCGACAAGAGGGTCACAGTATTCGGTCTGTCCATCCTGTACTTCATCCTGCTAACGCCGTTCAGTTTCATATGCTGGTACCGGCCGATATATAAGGCGTTCAGAAGCGATTCATCGTTCAACTTTATGGTGTTCTTCTTCATATTCCTGTTCCAAATTATCATTACCGTTGTACAGTCGATTGGAATCTTAGATGGCGGTTTTTGGTGAGTCCTAGACTTAATTATATGCAATAATCTATTCTCTAGATAGAATGTCGATTCTCGAACGGGAGTTCCTGGGTTCAAATGCCCCGGCATACACCTCTAATTTAAAAAGTGTGCGTATTAGATAACAATACGACAACATGTTACTTTGTCAAGAGTTTCTTTCCATGTAGTTTAATTTCAATTACCTATTGAAGTTTGAGAACACCTTATAACATTTGCTGTTTTATGAGTAGTACTTAGAAGCACTTAGATTATAGTAAAAAGTGTCAATTGTTTTCAGCGGATTGATCACAAGTATCGATGCGTTCCAAGTGAACGTTGCAGTGGGCATCATCACCATGCTGGTCACCATCGGATTCATCACCGCCGTCGTCGCTGACGTCATGCTCATGACTAAGGTAGGCCATTTATCACTTAGGCTGATGGTCCTTCGAGCCGGATTATGAGATTCTTTCCCCTTGCCCTCCATTCTAAAGCACCTTTACGAAATGGGGGTAGATAAAAAAAACGTGCAAAGTGTATAATTGACACCTACATGAATAAAAGATATAGAGCCTGTTTCACAATCGTTGAGTAAAGTTCTACGTAAGCTACTTTGAACTTATTTGCACGGTAAACCAGTAAATTGCGTTTCACAATTTCACTTTAATTTACGGATGATTGTGAAACGTATAGAGAGTTAATGGAAGGATTTACTCTGAGTAGCTTACTTTATAAATAACTACTGACATCTTTACTTATAGATTGTGAAACAGACCCTTATAATTTTTACCGCGTTTTTTTCGTCGTGATTTAAAAAGTAAACAATTTTACAGTGTCTTTTTATTGTAATTATCGATTTAAAAATAAGACAGATACAAAATACAAAAAAAAAGAATAAACAATAATTTAATTGTAAAATAAATATCTGTATACTTCTAAATATTTTTTTTAATTAATGAAATAATTAAAAGTAGTGCCAAGATTGTTTACTTTTTAAATCACGACGAAAAAAACGAGGTGTACATGAATGAATGATTTATAATTTTGAGTGACGTCCGTGTCAGGTGCACCGTATATACCGGTCGACGGGCGCGTCGCTGGCGAAGGCGCAGGCGGAGTTCACGACGGAGATCCTGCGCAACCAGCACGTGCAGACCGCCGCGTCCAGCGCCGCCGCCGCCGCCGTCAACGCTCAGATCGCCAACGCCAACCGCTACTAACCGGTAAGTACCACATAATATCGATGTAATGTAATTTTTTTTCTCCTTATTTTTTACATTGTTATTTGTATTATAAATTTATTTTTGACATTCGTTAAGTGAACCATTAGTTCCTAAGACGAAATAAATAATTTGAATTTGAATTTGAAACTGACATTTGGCATTGTAGTCAGGAATTGACTTTGAAAAAAAAACTTGAAAAATTCAGTCTTTGAATCATTAGGGAACGTTGATCGAGTACTTTCGTAAGGGTGCGTACAGATTATGTAACATGTTGTATAACTTCTGTTATATGTATAACACGTCCACATTATCTAACATTGTTGTATCACAATGAAACATATAACAAGACCGTACACACTAAAATAACATTTTAATATAACAATGTTAAATAACAAGGCTATACGTGTCAGTTCTGCAGTGCTGTGCTTTTAACAATAAAAATAAAAGTTAAAACAAAAAAAAAGTTATATAACACTGTTGCAAAAAATAATAAATAACATGCTTTATAACTTGTTTTTGTAACATATGTCGTCCACATTTATAAAACATGTTATTTAACTATGTTTTATGACATGTTTTGTTATATAGTCTGTACGCACCTTTACTTGTCATCAGGTGGCATTACTAAAATTCGAGTGCAGAAAAAAAGTATTTTTTATCATTATGTGTTATTTCGTAATGCATTAAAATATTATGTTTATGCAATCTATCCTTTTCAGGTACCGTGAAAAATCAGACCGCATTTATTGTGCACTTTTGAAAAGTACATAATCGTTTACGTTCAATCAAAATAATGTTATAAGGCTTTTTCTGATAATAAAATGAAATATTCGTATATATTCATATATTTTCTTGAATTGAATATTGTACGTACCTTGTGTGTCATGTGTTCTGTGTAGAATTCTTCATGTGTTTTGAATGGAGTGGAAACTGTCCGAGACTTGCATCTGTATTATAAGTCAATGTATATTTATATCAGTTTATAGTAGATATTTGTGTGTATGTATATCTTCAATTTGACTATTCAACACTATTTTTAGTCCAATAGTTAGTATAAAGACTGCATTGAAAAAATGCGGCACCTATACTTTATTACTTTTCAATAAATAAATAAAAAATAAGATAGTTAAACCTACAGAAATTACTAAAATTTTTGTTAAACAGATGTAAAATCCCCTGATGTTCTTTGTTTGTATGTCCATGATCAAATCATTTTTAATTAGATATTTTATAGCCTTAGATAATACTGTCCATATTTGCTTGGCATAAACATTTGCATTGAGTTAAACTAAAGAACCAACATTTAGGATCTTTTCTTATATTAATATAAAATTGTTTTATTTTCAATTCTTATATTTAGTTACTGATTGAGATCTTGACTTGTACAATAACAGCAAATTTAATGAAGCAGTATGTTTTGATTCAAATATTATTAATGAATACTTCATATTTTATCACTGGCATTTAGGATTTTTTGTTTTAAATTTTAACCGCCCCCTATAAAGTGCCAGAAAAGACATTATTTTTAGCATCTGTAAGTGTTAATATTGGATACCTACAAGTGAAAATTATGTGCCTATTTTATGTTGTATAGCTATTATTTTATTCGGAGAATTATATTATTTGACCATAATTTATTCAGTTTTAAACTACGCTACTGAGTCGGGCTATTATATATATAACTATCATCATAATATAACACATAATTATATAAAAATAGAATTAGTACTAAACTAAATAAATGAACGGCCAAAAGTCGTATGGCTGTGTCGATAACTTATATTGAATTATTTAAATGGCGACTAAGCATTTGGATGACAAATTGTACTAATCTAATTTAACTTTTACATGTGCAATGTAAGGGCGATGCCTGTTATTGTAAGAATATAATAAATAGTACTTATTGAAAATCATCTATGCTTTATTTGAAGTCATGAAAACAAAAAGTTCAGATATTTATATTTTGACAATCAGGTTTACTAAAAAATACAGATTAAAAAACTGCGCGCTGTTTTAAAAGCAATATTTTATGTCTAATAAACTGTGATTAATTAGCAACTTTCCTTCATTTAAAGTATTATTTTTCGGTTTCATTTTCATTCATATTTCGTTAAAACTGCACTACACATTCAGTATGCTTTGCTCAGATTTTTAATACACCGTAGAGAGAGCCTACTATCATAGTATAATTTAGTTATTGCTAGTTATAAATGTTAATTTTATTAAATATGCGAGCTTGAGGACGCTTTAAAATTCTACGTAATGTTAAAATAATATCTAATAGTCACCCGGGGTCATATTTATACATTTCATTATAAAGGCGAGGCATTATTTTTGCACTATATAGTTTTAATCAGCTAATTAAAACAATTTTAATAGGATCTACAAGCGAAATTTATTTTTTACTTTCAAGTTATCAGCATTCCAAAACGTAATGTAAACAAAAGTCCAGTCTTCACGAATTAATATGAATTTATTTTCAATGTTATTATTAACTCATTATTATTATTACTGGTATTATTAATTTTCCTTGAAGTCTACGTGATTAGTGACGCTGACCGTCATTTTGAGTCTGTTGCAGAACGAATCGTAGTCCGACTAATGACTTATGAAACTACTTTCTTGACTGGCAACGCATTGGCGATGCCTTCATGATCATAGACACGTCGGATACTTAAATAAAAAAAATCCTTCAGCAAATTTTATTGAACTTAATTTTCTTATGCTTACAAACATATTCCTATTTGAATATTTATAATAAGTAGTGTGAATATTGCTCTTAATGTTTTAAATTACTTTAAAATCACCGTCGTTTGCCCCTTGTGTAATAATGTCCTATAGATGCACAAGACTTCACTAGTTTAAATATAGCAATAAGTAAAAGTTTAGGCACTGAACCAAACTAGTCACAGACTGTTTTGGACATTATGCAATATGAACGCCGCTTATGACATCTACCTTTATATAATTCAGTCTACATGTGTTTCTAGGACATCCTCAATAGTCTATGTATCTGGGCCTAGTTTATTGTAAATTATTATGAGACCGTCCTTACCCAGATAAATGGTAAGCGAAGGCGCGTAGATATATCTAAAATGTTTACTGTTTTGTAACGATTAAGTCATGTTATAAACTTATAATTAATATTAAATATAGTTTCAGATCAACGAGTTTTATTTCATTTCCAACCTCAATGAATTTACTTAACACTATAATTTATATATAATATATATAATTTTTACAAAAATAAGTCACCAAAAAGTATGTATTGGACATTTGAATAGATTTTTTAAGATGTAACTTTATTATACTTGGACAGTTGAGTAAAGAAAAGAAAAACTTTTTAAGAATAGCGCTAACTTTATTTTTACACAAAAAATAAAACATTACAATTTACTTACAATCTAGATCATCAGCTTGTAGGGCAACAGTTGTGTAACATTTACAAGTTACACTAATATTTATAATTAATTCTGTATAAAATACATGTACTGTTTGTACGTTGTTATTAATTGGTCAATTACTGAACACTAAAATTAAAACAACGCTTGCAACATATACACTACAACTCCCTTATGTTAAGTGGCATGAATATATTCCTAAATAACAAAGATTCAAGAAAAAACATTCACCAATCATGCATCATCCAATAATAAGTAGGACTACTGTTATCAATTTATATTGCCATCATACTAGTATTAATTATTTTAAAAAATCTATAAATTAGAGGCATTAAAAAACAATGTATAAGCTAAGTTTCTCACAACTGAGACTGATCTAGTGACAACTCATTATGATGATATTCGTCAAGACATTTGGGCTGTAATGTGCCAAAGAACTAGACGTGAAATTACGTATTAACATATTTTAATCGAGCAATAGTTGTGAATTTTCTTTACTTTGTTATTACACAATATTGATCGTAGATATACCTTTCATAGCAGAACTTGACCATACATAATTGGACAGTACATAACAATGTAATTAATTATAGTAAAATCATTTTAATTGAACAGAAAATAAAACCTGAAATTCAAATGCCTGTCTTGAAGATATCATGAAAATAATTTCTAAAATGCCAGTTTGAATAAAACAAAGCCATTTTCAGTTAGTTCAATACAATTATAACAACAAGTATAATGCTGTTATAAAAACATGTCATCCATTAATTTTGTCATCAAAACTTTATATTTCCAGAAAAAAAAAATTAAATGAACATACATAGCTATAGTAAAATCAAATTAACCTACACAAATACATAAAAAACATCTTGAATAATTTTTCTATAAGTCAACACTAGCAAATTATTTATTCTTAATTTAAACATTATTTTCTAGTCAACCGCAATCAAGCAATGTGTGAGGTACTAATTCATTCAAAATACCATCTAGATGTCTATTCTGATCTTCTATCATTTATCTATATGAATGTAACGCAAGCGGGGTCACCTATTCACGTACTGACCGCGCAGTTGCTCAACTCCGGTCAGTCACAATATTGACCAAAGACATCGGTTGGTCATTTGATAGTAACTTTACCAAATTACATTGAAATCCACTCACAAGCTTACGTGTTATTATTTGTCAGACATACAGGAACTAACAAAAATAATGATATTTTAGTTCCATCTCGTTTTTGATCAGCCCTTAGTTAAAATTTCGAAAAACAATATTTAGTAAACTGAAATGCACCTTGAATTTTTTTATGAATTGTCAATGTGTAAACTATTGAAGAATAGATAATTTGTCACTATGATAGTTTAATCACATTAATCATAAGCAGAAATTCTTAGCTCAGTTTGCAAAATCGGGATTCTAAAGTGTTACTACCATCTCTTAACATTATCATAACCTTACCTCACTATTTCATACTGAAATTTCAAGCCAATTTCAGAGCCATGTCATCATGACTATGTAGTACTATTTTGTACTGACATTTAATTAATAATACAATAATTAACAGTTAAACAAAAAACCCAATTGCTTTAATTTTTTTTGTGGTTTAGGGGGTACCATAATAAAAAAATATATGACCATTTGGCTCTAACAATGGAGACAAACCCAATAACACCTCTTACATTCAATTCCATCTAACCATTTGGGCTATATGCATTACAAGAAAATGGA
>LGAG01000585.1:534667-546840 GCA_001278395.1 Lerema accius
CAACTACTGCTTACAGCATCTGATGATGGACACATGAAGTTATATGATGTGTAAGTTTCTTCTCAGATTATTCATGAATGTTGACCATATAGGTTTGATATGTGTTTGTGTAGGTGTGCAAATATAGTGTGTATTGCTGCAGCTAATGAAAAATTCAATATTCTGTTTTTTACTAGATTTTGAGGTGTTTTATTTTAAGATTTTATCACACATTGAGTTAATAAAAAAAGTTGTTAAATTAATAGCACTAAGTATTGAATGTGTATTAAATTTAATTACTTCTTTAATTTTTTTCTATCAAGTAATTATTTATGAGCATTTATGTCACTATATTTAACTTTCTACCACCTTATCCAATAATTGTGGGTAAAGAGATGGTGGAAATCGCCTACTAGGCCTTAATGGACTTTAATATACTGCATTTAAGTTGCAAATCCTTCGCACAGGGTTCACGCAAATTTAGCAGGGACTTTATCAGGCCATGCTTCATGGGTGTTATCAGTGGCATTCTCACCGGACGGCAAACGGTTTGTATCCAGTAGCGCGGACAGAACTGTGCGTGTCTGGGATTTGGATAGTATGCAATGCCAACATGTGTTCAAGGAACATAATGATCAGGTTGGTATATAACATATATCTAACTATTAAATTATTAATTTATAATAATAGAATGTACTCATTTATAAAATAATGTTTGTGTTTATGCCAGGTGTAGTTTAAAAAATTGACAATAGATGGCGTCAGGAGACTTTACTGTTTCTAAATCAACCTCCCAAATTGTTTTGTAACCTGTTCAACTGTTTTAAAGAAATCCAAGCTAATTTAACGTTCACATTTTAAAAGGCTGTGTTGTTTCAGGTTTGGGGTGTGAAGTTTAATGCAGAGAGTAATAAAATTGTATCTGTATCTGAGGATAAGAGCATAAATATTTATGACTGTCCATTGTAATATTTAAGTGTACAGTTCAATATACAGCAATATATTTGTAAGAACTGATGGTTAGTGTATTTTTTGTCAATATTTGGCAGGCATCTGTACTTATTCAAGTAATCCTTGCAGTCAATACGAAGACGGTTTTCTTTTTTGTTGGTATTTTATTCCCAAATTAGTTAAATAAACCTATCATACAGTCTATTCAATATTTTTTTTTAGTTTTTAGAGATGAGTTTTGCCCAGATTCCAATATCGATTTAGAATTTTAAACCAAAGCAATAACCAATCATTTTTATGTACCAATATTGTTTGCAAAATATAAACGCTTTGAATTAGATCAATAATAATTGTTATTAATTTCGGGCGATAGAGAATTTTTTTATCCATAAAAGCTGTAAAAGACGGAGTCCAACGCCACGAAGCCTTAAAAAACCTGACGTGACATTGACGTTTGACATCACGAATTGACAGTTGACATATTAATCAACATCAGCAGGTGAAAACATGCCAGAAGCGAGATAAAATCTGTTTGAATTTCTTTGAAAATAATTGCGATAACTTTAATAACCCAGAACATTTTTAATAGAAACTTGAATAAGGGAGAGACAGGCGGAAAAAGCTAAGATATAAGCAATGGCAGCCTCTGTAGTAAGTTTTCTTCAACGAAATATTACAAAAAAATATGTTTCAATCCATGAGTTACATGTTCCCTTTTGTTTATTGTAGTATTCAGTGTCGCTGAAAAAAGAAAATGCTCATGATGATCCCATTTATTGCTGTCAGTGGACACGACTCAATCTAACTAATGACTTGAAGTAAGTTTCTAATATTATTTATTATTATAGACTTCGAGGTTATGTTATTAGTAAACAAACAATAAATAATGATAAAAATTAACGGTTAAACACCCAAGTAATGTGTGTAGTATTGTTATAAGATAATAATTATTTATTTGACACAAGCATATAAACATTTATGAAGTAAAAAATAAAGTATGTAGTCAGACAAGTATTGGGCTGAATAGGAACAAATTATTTATTATTTTGTGGCCAAGTGCGAACTGCTCTCAAAACAATATATATTATTCTTTTGATATTTAGAGCTGCACCTAGAGATATAATAGTGACGGCTGATTCATTAGCTCAGATAAAGGTGTGGGAATGGAAGCCAGAAGACAATACTATAGAGTTAAAGAAAGTGTTGAAGGACCATCTTTTAGCTATTACATCACTCTCTGTTAGCCCTGATGGACAAAGTAAGTTACTTTTTAGTATCATTTTAAACTATAACTTTTCCCACTGCTTGGTTCTAGTCTCTTGTTCACAATATGAGGGGAACAAGCCATAGTTTACCATGCGAGTATGAATAAACATTGGAAGCAAATATTAAACAAAATTTAACGCAAAGTAACTACCGAATAAAAAGCATAATATTTTATGAAGTAATTAAAAATATTGTTTTGTGTCAGCCTATGTATTGGTCTAGTTGCTATGAGTTACATTTTGTAGTAACAGCTTTTTCATTATCTTATTATTATTTCAGCACTTGTATCAACAGCAATGGACTTCACTTTAATTATTTGGGACTTAGTGGCTGGACAGATAGTACACAAAATTCAAGCTCCTAATGTATGGCGGGCAACATTTTCACCGGACGGCTCTCGTATTGTTGCAGGATGTCATTCCGGCCACCTTGTTGTGTATGATGTTGCTAAGGGTAGTGAAATAAGCATCAATGACACTAGGGAACAATTTGTTATAGCTGTTGCATGGGTAAGTACCTACTATATACAAGTTACAAACATGAGTAACTTGATTGACATTATTTCACATTTTTTTTAACTAGAGCATACCTTTTTTTTAGTATTTTTTTAAACACTTACATCCTTAAACAAAACCACCAAATGTGCTTGAAAAACAATATAATACACACTTAATATAACATAACCCTTATTCAGTAAAGGGTCTTATGCCTATTAATAATAAGAATTTTAATGTAAAAATCTTCCACTTTATACAAAAACTCTTATTTCAGTGTCCAAAAGACAATTATGTAGCAAGTGGATCGACAAATGGGGCTGTGTGTGTGTTGGATTCTGTTCACTTCAAAGTTATGCACACATTCACAGACCACAAAGAGCCTATTAAGAACCTTGCGTTCTCACCAAACTCCAAGCTACTTGCGACATCCTCAATAGATGGATCTTTCAAACTGTATAATGTGTAAGTGTAAATTACATTGATATAATAAGTAAATAAACATAGATAGGTTAGTAACAAAAAAAATTGTGCTTTTGGAGTGGCACTCATCACGAGAAACGCATTTTTTATTACAAAGAATACATTAAAACAATACACAAATAAAATAAATAGTAAATAATTGGGAGTAAGGTAAATCATCCTTTTAAGTTAGTTTTCTTTTTCACGCAAGATTACTTGTCTTTTACAGTCACCAAATAAATACCAATCTTTTTATTCGTTCTGATATTTGTTATGTATGATGGCGCGATGATATTCGAAAAATAATAACCGAATAAATAAAATTTGTTGTTTTTCGGCTGTAGTTTAAGCAGTATTTGATTACACACGACTGCACTATACTCTGTTTATTTCGTTAACGCCACTAGTAAATTGAACGACTACTAGACTAGAGTTCGAACTTCGAACCATAGCAACATAGAGTTACTTACGTACAAAAGTACTTACATACCGTATGTTTACTTGAATAAAATATTTATCGAATCGATAACCACCTTGAAATCGATAAAAAAGCAATTCCAATATCACAAAACCCTTTCATATTAATGTCCAGAGTTGGTGGTAAACTGTTGCATTCCCTACAACGAGGGTGCTGGGGTCTTGGAGTCAGCTTCTGTCCTGATGGTCAGCGGTTGGCACTGGGTACTGGGGACGGTGACGTCATCATAGCAACCGTCGACGGGTTACAAGTGTTGAAGAGCTTCAAGGAACATGAAGGAGCTGTATGTATTATAAAAAATATTGTGGTTGTTTATATTCCTATTTTAATATTCTAATATATTTTTTTGTTAGTACTATATTTAGTTCAGTATGTTGTTTAAATGTTTTAGTTACACCTGTTAGTTTAGTTACATCAAACTGTTCAAAAAGAATGAATAAATAAAACACAACAACAACTATTGATGTCACCGAATTGAATTCTACATAATTCATTCTGTTGCTTTTAATGTTATTAATAATTCCCATACTACTATATAGTAAGTATACCTACTTTTGTTCGGGACTCTTGTTGCTCATTTCATATGGGGCTTTTTGGTTGTGGACCTATTGAAAATTTTAAATAACCCGTAAATCTTAAATAGGTTACTAGTGGTATTTAATCGATTGCGTCGTTTTCGAAACTAGCAGGACGAACGGACAAACAGAGAAATAGGAAATGTTTGTACTATACTTTTCTCGTTTACATATAAATGATGTAACATTAAGGAGGTATTCATATATTTGTTTATTTTCAGGTATGGGAAGTACAGTTTAACGCGAAAGGTGACAGGTTGGTGTCAATCGGCACTGATAAAAGCTTCAATATGTATGAATGTCCTCCGTTACCGAAAAAATAAATTATCTGTGCCTTAACGCATTATAAATATAAATGCTTGTATTGTACAGTCTAGTCTGGTCCAATCGCACTAAGACAAAATTATGTTAAGATGCTGTTATTTTAGTTTTTTACTAATAAAGTTTTGTTAATTTATTTTACTGTTTTTATTCATACTATTCTGCGCTTGTCCCCGGAGTGCCAATTATCTAGGACAGCAAAGTGCAGCTCCGAAGCCGCATGTGGCTCTTTGGCTCCTTACGTACGGCTCTGGCTCTAATATCCACGGAAGGTGGGATAATATTTTCATTTAAAAAACATACAAACTTTCCAAGGAGATGCAAGCAAATTGTTCGCAATAATAATAAAATATGGACGAAATTTTGTGTACTAGGAACTATTAATTTAGTGTAATAAAAGTATACGAAACAAGCCGATTTAACTCCGATTTTTTTTTATTAATTTGAATGTCCAATATTCGACTCCTTGGCTAATAAGTTTGCCGACAAAAAGACAGACTTCGAAAAAATGTAGGCACGTAGTGTAAATCGACCTGCTCTCCACTGCTACACAATTATAAAAAAAAAACTCCATTCATCTAAAAATCCCTCTTACAAGTTGCTTATAAACAAACCTACCGAAAACCCTTCCAATGTATCTAGTCATATTGATCTGTCGCACAAAATAAGCTCGGGCCCTTCTACACGCTGCGTTGCCCGTTGATTAATTTTTGATAAGAGGATTGGCACGCAGGCGACTGCTACTTACGAAGCTTGGCAACACAATTCATTCACCTAATCCGCCTATTAAACCTGTAGACTCAGTCCCTATGCCGTACCTAATTGCGGACGTCTAACGTCTTTATTTTGAGAATGTTCGTAGGTATACGAATTATTCATTAAATTTTTTACAGGATGTCGTATTGGTAAAGAGTTGTCGGTATAAAGAAATTTAACCACTTTTAGATATCAATTAAGTAAGTAAGACACCTAGGTACTATGTATTTACCTAGGTAGGTACTTAGGAAAATACGGGGCACTAGAAACGTTTTTGTACCATAATTTACACCTACTTCTTCTGAAGTCATTCCCGTGCAGCTATAATTATACTGTAGGCGTAGGATAAGTAGAATCATCTGAAAAAATAATTATCGACTTTGGAACATTTAGATTTTAAAACTACGCTTGTCCGTCCGACGGGTCAACTTGAAAATTGTAAACGCTGTTTTTATTTTAAATGTTATGGGTACGTACTCACAATCATTATAATTATTTTATGCCAATACTTGGACTCATTTCTGGTCACAACTAGCCATATTTTTCCGTCTGTTGGATCACCACCAGTATCATAGGAACTAAAGAAAGTATGAAGCACTAAAATATCGGCACCATTGTTTGGCCAGTGTATAAAATAGAGCAACATTGTAATCAATGAAATGATAATTCTGAATTAACCAAAATCTACGAGTATTTAGCATTTAAATAAGTGACATTCATCCACAACACTCCTTGTAGATAATTCACGCATTCCTACGTAAATTTTCAGGAGACTTTCATTGTAGGTACTTACTGTAAGCTCGGATAGTAAAGTAGGTATGCATACGGAGAAATATAATAGAGAGCATTTATCGAAAATATTTACATTGGTAGCAAGTCAATCGGTATCGGCTTAATTTGTGGGGAATTATGCGGCCGGGCCCGCCGGGAAATCAACTTTACATTCAATTTGCCGCCACGGCACAGATAAAAACCAATCTCCCGTCATTTTTACCTGCCGCTCACCGCGCCCCCTCGCGGCACGCCAGGATAAGCGCGGTGCGTCGATTGAAACTAAACTTTGTTTATTTCGATACAAATTTTATCTAATAGCTTTGATGGAGAGTTGCGAAATTTTGGGAATAAGCACTATGGGTATTGTCGGTATAAACATGCTTATTGGTAGCAACGTAGGTACCTACCTAATTTAAATTTCGCACGTGAAGGGTCTATAATTAAAACAAGTTGAAACCCCGTTTGTTATATATCCCAATCTTTAATTCTTTCTAATATTATGTAATATTTTTTAGACATGAGTATCTCAATAATTTATTGGATTTTTACGAACTCTAGCTTGAATTGTTTCGCAGAAAAGACTACAGCATTAGAAACTTTTACCATGTAATGGCTTCAAATTGTTCAGTTAGAAACGTGCAGCAACGATCCTTTTCATCATTTCGCAGTTAAAAATAGCTGAAATTCGGGCTCTTGGGCGTAACTGGGCACTTGCCAGTGTTAGTTGACAAGCTGTATTGTCACGACATCCAGTCGCAGGTATCGATGTCGTAATCACGGCTGCGCCAGCTCGATTCAATGAGATGAAATCACTATGCGGCTCTATGAATAATTCAGGTGCGGTCCACCGCCCCCTCCTGCCGCGTATTTCCCCCACAGCTATCGGCTGGACATTGATATAAGGTTGACAACATATACTGATCATATCGATTTATGTTTTGGGTACGTATATGTATTTCAAATGTATCCTGACCCTTCAGGCTTACCTATAAGTTTGTTTAGCACATTTGTATTAGATTACGCTCATTGCAAGTAGGTTCGTATTTGATAGGTTTTGCATTACCTCATTATGGAATATAAGGATACCTTTCTTAACACGTAATAACATCAATTCGTAGGGTAAAATGATCCAAAAGAAGCCGATGACTTTGCAATCGTACAAATCGTAGCGATATTAAATAATCTTTTAGATTTTATAGAGCTAATCTAAAATGAGATTCACCATTTGTTTACCTTAATTTTACAAGCTTTTATTTAGTTTCACCTGTCCCGGTGTTTGTAATGAAATCTTGCAAGCTAAATTTCACCCACTTCCCGGTGTCCGATTGAGCTAAAATTTTGCACACTGGTCCAGTCCTGATGACAATGCATGTTTATAATAAGCATGATGTGATACTGCTACCAGGATTGGTTCCAGACGATTGAACTCCTCAACGGTCAACAGTAGGGACTTGAAATTTTGCACTTTTTAACTTTTTAGTTCTTATTCTAATTAACAAGTAATGAAAGCTTGTTATTAAAAAAATCTTTTAATTTTACTTGTTCAAAAATGATATTATAAAAACTTTGTGCACTTAGGTTATCCTGCATTCTTACGAACAAAATCCAACTTATTACAGTAGGAACAGAACATAGAAAGACTAACTGTATTATGGTAGGAAGATAATGAGATTTACATTTGTCTGCACCATAGGCACCTTCATTGATTGAGCATGAACGCGGTGACTTATGATGAAGTGATGATTGATTGATGGACAGTCGAAGGATAGACGCATTTTACGTGAATCACGTACCTACTTAACTATGATTAGCTGTGAAATTTGATGGTTTCTGGGGACTGGTATTAATGTAAAATTCCTTAAATCGAATCGACAATGGAGCGGGTTGATAGCAAGAAAATAATAGAGTTAAAATACTTGGAAAAATAATTTACTAGTAACTATTCATTTGAACAAATACCTATAACAATATATTATAACAGTCTAGTCTAGTCTAGTGTTGGTAAGAGATGGCGGGGGAGGAGAAGGAGACCTGGGCGAGAGGAGCGGAGTACGCGAGCTTGGCGACGGGAGCCGCGGCGTAGGAGATGGGAGCGGCCGCGTACGACAGCTTGGCGACGGGAGCGGCGTAGGCCACCTTGGCGACGGGGGCGGCGTAGGCCACGGGAGCGGGCGCGGCGACGGGGTGGCCCTCGTAGCGCACGATGGCGTTGAAGCCCTGCGCGTGGTCGGAGGTGTAGTCGACGATGCGGCGCACGCCGTCGGGCTGGATGAGCGAGTAGGAGCCGTGCACGGCGTCGCCGGCGCGGGCCTCCTGCTGCTGCTTGATGTCACCGGTGTGTGTGTCCTGCACCGAGTAGTTGAACTCGTAGTGCGCGGGCGCCTCGGGCTCCGCGTACGCCACCTTGCCTACCGGCACCAGGGGGAGGGCGGAGGCGGCTACGGCCAACGAGAGGACGACGAAGAACTGTAAAATTCAAAAGTAATTTTAGTCTTTTTTCTAGGTCTTTATTTTAGAGTTTCTTAATTCATGGTTTGTTCAATAGATCCAATTATCTAGTGACACCTAATGATTATTGATACATGAGTTGTTTTGTTTTACCCAATATACATATTTATTATTTTTTCAGTTTCATATTTTACCTTAGCTGCCATTGTTGCTGCTTTGGATGTCAAAGTTAGACTATAATTTTGACTGAGACCCGCTAGTTTTTATACATGAAATTATCAACTACATTTTGGACATGGTGACAAGTTTACCGCCGCGGGCAACGGTCGCAATTAACAAGTTACACTATTGATGGTGGGTTGAAGGTCGCCGACATTGCAATGTTCGTGAGGCATGTGTAAGTAGATCGACGAGATTAAAGAGATAGGAATTCGAAACGACTTGCGGGGCTTCCGAGCCATACAATATTGCAAGTTGAGTATCTGTAGGTATCACGACGGGTTGGCGATACGAGATGAAATATAAATATGAGATGGAATGATTTATAATAATTATGCATGTCATAATTGGCTCTGATGAGTATAAATTGGATGGCTGCAACATTTAGTGCATTACCGACGGTCGCCTCTCGTTGATCGATTACCGGTACGAAACGAGGAAAATTTTGATTTAACATGATAATTGCTGTTTAAATATTTTAGTTTTCTTTTAGTAATTAGTAAATAGTGATCTTTTATCATGTATTCATAATCGTATTGTAAAATATATTTATAGATATATGTCCTTTTTAAAGATACGTGTTTATAAAATAAATTGGATAATGTTTGCTTATCTTGATTAAAAAATAATTTGATCTATAATCCAGGTGTTACATAATTGTAACAATAGCAGATAGGTACAAATTCCAATCGATAGTCATAAGAGTTTCAATTATTATTTATTATGTAACTTTTAACGCAATGTAGATAGCTAGGTAGGTAATAGCTATAATAATTACTCTACCATAGATGTATGATCTAAATAACTAACGATAGTTATTTAACCAGTTCAAAGTTTCAAACAATGTTAAGTATTTGGTCCAATATTTATTTTTTCGTGTTATAATATTAGCGGACAAGTTCGACTGGTACTTCATGAGCCGTACAAGGCCATCTTCAAATATTATCATATTTTAATTTTTACCAATAAAGTCATGTCCAAGTTTTGTTTTATACTTTAATTTATTTGACAGTACCGACCTGATAAAACTTACTAACTTGATAAAATGGGGATGATGAAACACCTGTTCTTGTTACATTGTAGATTATAGTATGTAGAGTTACGTACGTAATTATTGTTGTATATTCCTTAATGTAAAATTGTTTTATAAATAACTTCAAAAAAGGAGGAGGTTTAAGAATTCGTCCCGTAATTAGGTATATTTATATATTTTTTGAAGGGACACTTACTAACTTACTCTACTTTGCTGTCGTACTGATTTAGCTTTAGGTTGCTTTTAAAGCTCTACCGAGTGACTCTACCAAACATGTTACATCATTCAGAATTATGCCTATTTCTTTTACAGCTCTCACTTCCGTACGATTAAGATAATAATAACAGATCATCTAATCTAGATCTTCATTATATTTCTCTAGTAATAAATGTTAAATATAAACATTAGGCAATATTTATTCGTAAGACATAACCTTAAAGGTTTAATACTCGATGACCCCACATTACCTGCACGACCTTTAAATCTCACATGTCACTAAATAAGGTCTCGATTAAGTTTGGAGAAAGAAATCAAGAGTGGTTCGGCAGCCTTGGCCGATTCGCACTGGGTGTGGTCGGTCGGTTGCGCTGGACAATTCGCGTGCATGCTCCACATTTGAAGCATGCTGTTCTGATTGTTGGAATTTTGACAACCGTAAGTTACTTACGTTTGACCAGCCACTAATCACCGGCTCGTGGTTAAGTAGTCATTAATATGGTGCAATTGCTTTTAGTAAAAGCACTCTAGATTCCAGAACTAAAATTAAATTTTATCGTTGAAGTTTTAGTCTTTACCGTAGGTTGAGGTAATAAAACAGTTCGACGTAGTTTAGTAAAATACTTATTGAAGAACGTTACATTATTTTATTACGTTTTTATAACAAACTGACAACAATAAAATAAAATTATTATGTCGGTGCCTACTCCAGAAGTACCTAGGTGTTTTGTAAATATGGCTCATTTTATTCATGAAATTCGTCATATTGTAAATAATTACCAATATAATTTTATATATATTTTATAACTATGTCACAAGGTAGGTATGTGAGTAGGTATCTAGATACTTAAGTATCAAATTTGAAAAATTATTTAATTAGCCAACAAGTTTTGTTTGTGTAATGTAGGTACCTAGTTCAACTAGTGAGGTGTCTGTTTAGATTAATTATTTCGCGCTGATTTTTTTACACCCACCAGCTTTGTTACTTATTCATACACTAATCTGGTCTATCAATACAAGTTATATTTTCAAAATGTTTGCCATAAAGGTTAGGTAATTTAATCAACTCTCAAATTCTACATTTACGTAGAGTTTCTAGCAGATATTAATTACGGATTTTAAAGTTTTATATTTGATAAATGATAAAATATTAAGTAGGTACATAATACAAAATACTGATTATAGGTAGATACCTACTTATATCATATCACTGTAATTTAATATTTCATTAAAACTTGGGGCCGTGGGCAACAATTGTCAATCAAAACAAAAATGCGAATTTGTCAATCGCATAAGTTGGCCAATTGTGATTTTAGATAAACTGACAACAAATAGAAATATGATAATGCTTATTAGGCCTATGTAGTTGATTATAATCTCGAGTAGAACTATCTAATTGCATCACAGAATGCGTACAGTCTACGGTGGTAAGCTGTCTTGGTACAGTCGTCGTACGAAATTACGAATGGCAATGAACTTGAAAGTTAAACTACATACTTGATTAATGCTATCAACTTCAAGTAGTTAAATTCTGACATTAATTATTGCTTCGGTGAATGACATGATTCTGGGTTTTACTATATTAAGCTCAGCGAACGCTACCTTTAATTTCTGCAAACTTTTATATAGCAAGTGTATCTTGTTGATAAGAAATAACGATACACTCATAACTCGCCATCGACAATAGGATACCTACCTATGTGTCATGAGTACTATGAAATATAAACATAAGCAAGCAAGTACACACAAATCCAAAAAAAAAAACAAGAATTTAAACGTAATCAAAATTTTTGGGAATCGATTAGACTCTGAATTTCGGCTGGCATAATGTCATAAGGGACATAGGACGGACTATGCACTTAAATCCCTGTCGTTGTGAAAAGGGGTAGCATCTAAGGGTAATATCGCACTGCTCGTACCGGCGCGCGTAAGACGCCGCGCCAGCACAGGTATGATTAAGTCCATGTTGCCAATCTTATTAACTAGGTATGTATTAACTAGGTATGTTTAAGTTTATGTTGCCAATCTTATTAATTTACCCTCTTTATTTTTTGTCACGAAGTAGGAATAATTATTCTTAACAAAAAAAAACGGACTTCAAATTAACTAAAAAGTAAAAAATAATTTTCTTTATGATTTAGTTAAACCCAAATTATTAAATACGTATTTTATAATTTCGAAATCGGTGCCAAGTATAAACT
>LGAG01000585.1:574855-596819 GCA_001278395.1 Lerema accius
ATCCTATCGAACATTGTACAAAGTGTAAATTCAGTATTAATCCGACGGACGAAATCTTATAGGTGTTAAGTGAAGTAGTATTTTTGTCTTGGAACCGTTAAAGTATTGCTCTTTAGACTCGTATAATTCGCAACACAGTTTTCATATAATAATGGTAGGTCCGTACATAAAACGCGATGAAATCTTTTTAATACGTTCTGTAGTGTCTCCGTGCGTCCTTACCAGTCTGTTCTGAAATTATTGATGTTTTTTCTCCGAGTTAATTCGATTATATGATGTAAATTATTATGGATGTAAACTATACTATATAATTTTTAACTGTTTTATGAAAGCGATCGTTCATGATTACTCTACTTAATAAATATGCCTATTTTAGACCTAATAATAAAGTCTGAAAAACGACCAAGTGACTGTAGATATTATATTCTTAGAACTACTTGTATATAATATAAAAGGTGTCTACTCATTGTTGTTATGTAACATGTAAACATAATGTTGTTTATTTGCTAGAAATCTTTGAATTGATAATTATACCTAACTATACGATGACTCTATAAAATCTCTAATTAAATAGAAGGTGTAAATTATGATTATCTTTCATTCTTATTTTCACAATCCTTGCGGCATTTGTTTGCTTAAGTTTTGCAGTATCTTACTAAAGTAAATAGGCATTATGATTTACAGTACCCAGAGGTACTTTTTAAAGATTTGTTGGAATTAAAAACAACATTTTTTTTATTGGCTTAATTTTAAATTATCTCTAACATTACACAATGTTGGGAATACGAATAGAAAAATCAGTATATTTATCAAATAATTTCTAAGTTATTTCTTTGAAATAGGTACATAAAACGAAAAAAAATCTTAATAAATACCACATGTGTATAAGAACTTAGCCGAGAAAGTCTTTTTTAAAGGGTAAATTAATTCAACTTAACAACATTTAATACACATTGACTTTGAATACCTACCCACAGGCATCTCTCCCGCATTGTTTTATTATCAAAGGATATTTACGAGTACAGTAGGTATTTTATAAGTATCTACGAGACTTGGATGAAACTGACTATTAAAAAAAGAATTTTATACACCTACTCATGGAAACTTTCGGTGGGCTTTACCCTACGGACTCTTCCCAGGGGATCACATCTTACCTTTTAAACAACTTTTCGCTAACTCTTTCCATAATATGAAACTAATAATTTCAGACTTAAGTGGCAATTTTTTTTTAATTCTCCTCATGGACTTCGCCGGCCAATCCTCAAGGGGGAGACGCTGATCACTAGATAAACGATAATGGAGTAGGAATAGGAAAATTTTAAGGTAGGTTTTTCTAATATTTTGAAGATTACAAAATTTTTATAACACCTACTAGCAATATTTACTAAACATTTTCATGCTTTAGAGGATAAGCTAAACTATCAGATCCAGCCGTTCAAGTTAGACAACAATCGCTGCGTCATTTTGAAACTAAGAAACTCAATAGTTAATTATATTATTATGCTTTAGCTTACAGAAGGACAAAGAAACATCTAGGCATTTAAGCTATAAATTGGCTTAATCTCAATTTAAGATCTTCGGTATTTTCTTCTAGCTATGTGAAAATATATTTCAGTTATTTAATCTTATTTTAAACTGTGGTTACATAATCAGTACTGGAATATTAGACATAGCCTCCTTTAAGTCTATCCCAATTTGCAGCGACACATATTCCACTGAAACAGACAATAATTCCCCAAATAACTTTAGTTCTTTCTATAGGAATTCGCTGTGGTGTGTTACAGTCTTAGTAACTATCTTTTAGGTATCTGTAGTCCTTAGGACTATTAGTAGATATTAATAGTAGGTATTATTGACATTCATTAAGCGCTCATAGCCCGATGGCTTGCGTCGATCCAGATAAATTCTACTAAAAAGATCTTCAATTTCACAACAAAGTTTCCTATCGTACCTACATACACCTATTTGTAATTAAAATATCTAATGATAATATTAAATGTTTAAAAGCACCTGCTTAATAATTTTTGTCAAAAAGTTAAAAATGAATGTCTTGTTTGTAAATCTGATAATTATTTCTGAAGAATGCTAATAACGTCTAACGAGGTATTGTTACGTATTAACAAAGTGTTTAACTAACGATAAGACGGTACATACTCGGAATTATATGTTAAACGACCCACAACAATAGCTGCTTGTATGTAAAGAGGATTTTCCCACGCAACTTTTGTATTAACTATTGCAAGAATAATACGTTTCGCGGTAAGGTGTAATGCTTGCTCGAGTGTGATTCATGATTCATGTTCATTATCTAAGTACCTATGGTCTCATGTGAATCTACTTAAGGAGGTTTTAGTCTTTCAGAGAACAGTGATTATTTTTATTTTAAAATTACTTTTGTGCTATCGGTCAAAAGTTATTACCTGCTAAGAATAACAGAGCATCGAAATTAGATACCTAGGTATTTTATTATTAGAAAATTTATATTTCTTAAAAATATCAAGATTTTATTTTACTAATACCTAGGTACATTCAGTAGGTTAGGTAGGTGCTTAATCTTTAGTTAGGCATGTTATTGGTTACATTTGTTGGAAATAAATGCATATGTCTTTAAAAGAATATCTTGGAGGCTCTACTAAAGTAACTCTCAACTAAAGTAACTCAACCCGTAAATGGCCCACTGCTAAGAACGGGTCTCCTTGTAACTGAGAAGACTTAAAGCATATTCACGCTGCTCCAGTACCGATACCTTATCTTATATGCTACGGCTACGGTCAACGAATATAGCGTAACGACTGTTACCTAACGATAACAACTGCGATCGACTTCTTAACTTGTCCTCCGAAGCACGAAAACGCTAACCATTTTTTTTTACTAACGGTCACTTATCCACATTCTGACCGCGCTTAAAGTTGCTTAACTTTGTTGATCAATAAGGATAAACAAAAGCCGTCGGACTATTAGCATACCTCTTAGACTTAGGACTATTAGTATACCTCTGAGTTGTACAGGTTTTTTCACGATGTTTTCCTTCACCGAAGCCATTCATGATTAATTTCTAATACGAACATAACTTTTTGAAAATTAGAGATGAGTGCCGGCGTTTGAACTCAGAATCTCCCGTTCGGGAGACCATCGTTCAATCCCCCTAGCTTATAATACTACTCATAACTGGATAGATTTTATGAGAAATTCTGTTGAGAAAACTAAAGCTTGATTATATCGTGGCTGTCATTTGAAACCAATTTCCTTGCGTCGACAACAAGTGCCTACATGTATGAGGGATTTCTATATCTGGTTACCCAACACTTGAATGTTATCGGGTTATCGCAGAGGAAGGTATTTAGTGGTAATCCGTAAACTCATGAACAGGTTGTAGATGATGTAGGAAGGGTACTATGCGTCAACTTCCTGAATGTTCTATTCCCATTGTAAGCGTCTTATCCGGATTAGCCGCAGATAAAATCGACGAACACCTTTATATTGTTGTTTACACGTCCTCTAATTGTTACGAGGAACAATTTTGGAAATTATTCGAGTTTGAATACTGGTAGTTCCTTACCTTTATTTGCGATTGTAATTGAACTATTTCATTAAATTAATACCTACCTACTACATCATATTGTTAACATTACCCAATGATAACTGGTAGAAATAACAATCATTCAATTATCTACTTAGAAAATAAATTCCATCCCTCTCAGTGTTCTCGACCCCGTAGCCTAGTTGGTAGTGACCCTGCCTGCGAAACGAGTGGTTTCGGGTTCGATTCCCGGCCGGAGCAGATAGTTATGTGACAGTTATATGTGTGTTCTCGGGTCATGGGTGTTAGTGGTGTGTTACTTGTGTTGTACATGCCACCCGCAACACAGGGAATCCTACTGCGGGGGCATGAGTGTGTTAGCATTTATTTACTTGTTTACGTAATTTGTAATTAAATGACCGATATTATATTGGTTGCACATGTATAACCCTTTCTTTCCTTGTCGTAATATTAAACTAGGTATCTATTTGATACCTAACACTGCTAAAGGAAGGTGTTTCAAATTAAACCGGCAGTGCTGGTATCTAGTCCCAAATCCCTATTCGATGTTTTGCTATGCTCAACGTAAAGTCAAAGCCAGCAAGTGTTGCTAATCGAATGAGCCGTAATGAATGGCTGACGCGGGTTCTGTGAGAGTATGTAAATGGGCTCTAATGGCTTTTAGGGGCATTGGGTTCCGTGCGTGCGCTGGCTGGAGTTACGCACGTCGCATACTTATGCTGCGTACCTGGATAGTGCGTTTTGATGCACTTTAGATAGGAACTTAGGTATTGTGCCTAACTATAGAACCTTTTTCAAATTCTAATTTATTGTGGACAAATAGGTACAATGGTGTTAAGGGTACAATGTTAGATCTCTATGTCCTGCCTATTCAGGCGTACAATAGTTTTAAGATTACAATTAGTTTTTATAATTATAGCTAATAATACATTAAATAATGCAATCGATTTTAGGTATAAGATTTTTGTAATGATGCGTAGGTACGTAACGTCAAAGGTTTTAATTCCATATAACTACGATACCTTGTAATTTCGGCTCTGCAGTTGGCTCCTAAACATTTTGGGAAGTTACGCACAATACTGTGTCAACATTTTGTTGGAAAAAAAAGTTATTACTTATCCATACTTTACTAGTTAAGAAAGACATATGACCAAGAAAAATAAAGAAAGTAAGCAACTAAAAAAATACCAAATTTCTAAATTTAGACAGTAGGTACAATATTAGTCTTAATTTCGGCCGGTATTTGGTACACAGTCATAGTAAATTTTGCCGTAATGCCTATCTAGAGGCCGAGGCAGCAGTAATCGAATGAGTGGGGTCTGACGTAAAGCCGTTGTAGCATGTAAATGCGACCGACCTAATGACCCTCGCAGGCTCGTAGGGGCTCTGGGCTCGTTGCAAGTCTTCAGGCATTTTAATGTTGAGTAACTGGCGTTTGTACGAATGATAAAATAAGTGTACCTATGTCCGGCCGTTTAGGTTTGTAGCTTTTAATAAGATTTTTTTGAGAAAAATGTGATTTTAAAGGCTATCGCTACAATTGACAACCCCGGTGGTAAAAAGGTTGCATAGCAAAATTGTCGTTTGAGCCACATTAGGTAAGTTCGATTTTCAGTAAGGTACAGAGTTTTAATTTTTTTCCTCAGTCTGGGTGTGTGTTCTCGTCTTTGTGCGTTGAACATGATATTAATGTTTACAATGCAGATAATTCCATTCGGTTGTAATGAAACATGCGTGTGTTGTTATGGTAAGTAATGTAGTATTATATTATGTAGTAAATATTAAATTAATTAATTGAATGAAAAAAAACAGTAGGACTGGAACATGTTTTTTGTAATGTAATGTAACGTAAAAATAGTTAAATGTATACTTTAACATAAACAATTAAAAAAAAGCCAAAGTAAATTTGCATGCGGCTAATAATGAAACAGTTATCAAGAGAAAAGAATAATAATGATGTAGTTCAAACATCGACTAATACCGACCAAGAAACGTACGCCATTAGATGTGTTGATATTAGGTGTTGGCTAAATCCACAATTTGCATGCCATAGTAGTTCTGCATCGTTTAGGCGATGTATCAATCAAATTGAATTGTTGCCAGACTGGTGCCCGGAAGCCACTTTGATTAAATGTAAATAACATTACGTCTTGACTGATAGCGAGGTTGGTATAGTTTGGAATCAGTTTGGTGTATGAGATTGCTATATTACACTCAGAGGATCCTGTATAAGGGTACCTATGCTATGCTACAAAGAAATTATGTCTTGTGCCTGCGTCATAGTTAGTTTTAATCGATATTCTCAAATATTAAGGTTCTATTCGAATCTTACGTATAACAGAATTATTTTATGTAATAGTTGGTATAATCATTAGTGCCTACCCAATTTTTAAATTTTGGATAGGTATACTATGCCTTAGTTACTTTAGATGCATGCTTCTATTTCATAAATAGGTGTGTGTAGCTAAGTAAAAGACTTATTATTTTGATAATAACAGTCAACATTTAATGATCTGAAATACGCACCTTCGTTCTCAATTAGAATTTGTATATTCAAAGAAAGGAATAATGCATTATAGAGTAGGTAACTCTAATGTACCTAGGTATATATTTAGACTCGGATCTTCTACTTTATGTTAGTAGCTAGAGAATAAAAGAGCATGAATATAATAAAAATACATTAAATACAGAACTCAATATTTACAAAACAAAACATGGTCGTAATAAGAAACCCATTAAGTCCGGCGTAGCAGAAGCGGAAGAACGGAGATAAAACGTCCACTCTCCCGGAATAGCCCACTCCGACTCCCGACCCGAATCTAAACGCCACCAATTCCGTCAAGTGTCGACAAAGGCCGACTTTTAGCCCAACAATGAGTGGATGAAGCAAATTACCGCTTTTCGACTCTTGAAAGCGCTCATCGGGCCGCACGGACTGGCGCATTGTCGCCGAACGGTTTGCGCCTCGAAACAAACGATAACAATAAACAGTAAAAAGGAAAGTGTAGTATTTTGCGCGAAGTGCACGGGACAAAGGGTGTTCGGTAATAGGTGTTAATGCGTCGGAATCGGTGAGCATTCTGAATGGGTCGCCGCGGGCGTCGCTTCCCTCCCTGTATCCCCCGAAGCTCGCGTTATATTTTTATAACAAATCTACGCTACGATGATTGACAACATTGTGTTTTCGAATACTAACGAACTATTTTTGTTTCGCTCATGCATAACCTATTCTTTTCTGGCTTTTTGAATTGGATCCGGTGTAGCAGAAACTTAGTATTAATAAGCACGTTTCTTGTTGCAAGTAAAGATTTATTCAGAGCGAATTAACATTTTTATAACGCATTTTAATTTAATATTTACAAAGTACAAAAGTTTGCCGTTTCTAAATATCGATGATAAATGTGTGATAAATCGATGCCCGCTGTCAAACCATAAAAGACCTACGTACCTATAGCTTAATAGGCATGTAATGAAAATAGATGGATATCGGTCAATTACCTATATTTTCACGCCTACATACCCACTCTACACATTTCGGGGCCAATATTTACGGGGTAACTTAATAGCGACGAAAAAGGACACTTGTGATACGACGCAATCGGCCAATACTTCAAATAGGCCAGGGCGTGTTGTTTAAACACCAGCAAAACAAACAGTACTGAAGAGGTTAAAGTGTGGACCGCCCGGAGATTCGCAACGAGCCCCAACTGTGCCAACAGATGTTTTTAGAGTTCCTGTATAATTTCCTTCCTCTCCTGAAGGAGTTCTCAACTGTATGTATAATTTTATTATAAGAAAATCTTTACCTCCTACAGTTTGTTAACTAACAAAAGGTAAGTCGCCCTTTTTAAAGCAAGTAGGTACAGTTCTTAATATCTACTAATAACTGGAAAATTAGTGATTGCAATTACAAATATCAATGTTTAAAGACAGGTACCTATAATTTCAAACACCAATTTTTTTGTTAGGTAGGAATACTTTCTTTACGTTGCAGATACGAGTATCTTGCCCAATATCCCTTTCTTATCCACATTGGCGCATCAGTATTCATTCAGGCTCGTAAAATCTAGATTCTAGTATCAATACAGGTGCCTCTTCAGGGCAACACGCACGGATGGCTTCTGTTGTCCGCTATGCAGATGGGAACCTTCTGAATGGCTGAAGTCTGAATGTTAAATTTGGATTTATTGATGCCTCTAACATGTTAAAAATGTTTTCTCTAAAGTTTCTCATTTTAAAATAATTACTTATTTGCTTACAAAAACATTATACTTAAGTATCTAAACCAAATCAACAGTTGCCTTTTACAAAGCGGGACAAAAAAGTGTAGAATAATAATGCTAATTACTTTACAATTACTACTTAATTTAATAAAGATTGGGAGCCGTAGAACCACAGTAGGTACAACAAATACCTAAACATATAACAGAACAGCTACATGAATTACAACTCGTTAGACAAAACCAAACAATTTGTCGGGTCTAAACCGAAATCCCCTAAACCGGCAGTCGGTAATCAGCATTTGGCTTCCTTGGCTCGCAGAGCAATTAAATGTGCACACGCCAATGGCTCTCAATGGCCCCGCCGGCCCACTACGCTCCACTACACGCACGTCAGTCGCCATTTGATTCGCTAACTCGTATTATGGGAGCCGCATCCGCTCGATTATTCGAATTCGTTCGATTATTCACAACAATGTTTTGTTCTGGATTTATTGGAATGTTAACGACGAAGCGCGGTGGATTTTGTGTGATGAAATTCATGGTTTACAATAGATACAATTTTTAACGATTTGCATGTCTACATAAGGTAGAGGTACCTTTAAATTTAAAGCCAGTAAAAGTGAGTCCTCTATTGGTATTACATAATGCCTACTGATTATTTTCTTGTGTTCTTAATATGACTATACTACACACGCAACATTACATCCTAAAGCAAATCTGATTGGCAAATACTAGGTACCTACGTAGCACAACCTACGGAACATAGCTACACTCAAAACGAATTTTCGCCCCTTCCTACATCCACATTTGATTTCAGCATTACAAGGACTTGTTCTAAGCTTGTCATAATAAAATTCGATAAATAAATGTATCTTAGTCCGGTTTAAATTCATGAGTGTTTATCAACAATAACAGACCACCGAGTGAAGTCTTTAAAGCGTTGCTCGTACCGACGGCGACTGTACAAAATATAGCGCGCGGTTTACAGACCAAATAACTTATTAATATTATTCATATCTATCAAGAAGTGTAAGTAAAATGTAGGTTTATTTTATGTCAAGATTAGATTACATTCCGACCAGATTCCGACATATCACCTTAGCCAAGGCCTTTGGCCTCACGGGGGCTCCGAATGCCTTGCAATATTTTCTTTTAAATTTAATAAAAGTCAGCGCTTTTTGAGTTAAAATTAACAAAGTTTTAGGACACAATCGACCCTGATTTATATGAGGTAAGTAATAAATAACCTATTACTTTCCGAATGGATTCCAAACTCGTGTAAGCCCTGAACTTATTACATTGTGTACTATAATTTTATAAGTCCATAAAATTGACTTAATTACATAAAATATAAAATCAACTATCTCTTTAATCGCTTAGTACCACGTAATGCGACCGATCATTTCGAAAGCCACATATATCGATAGAAAAGTTTATGACACCGATGTTATTTTGTTAAACAAGTTCGCTTTTTATTCGGTGATCAATCCTTTCGAGAGGAACGGCGCGACGAAGATTGTTTGTTTTGCTACGATATTGTCAATATACGACCCACACGTCGCGTTGTGTAAAAAACACTGTTATTATTAATACGTTTAACGTATGACTGTGCTGTTTATACGATTCGGTCAGTATCAGTATCAATATCATTATGTATTCGTTTTACGAATAATATTCAGTGCTACCAACCGCAGCGTATACTAATACTAATGTATTTATAGGTACATTTCAAAAGGCTTTTTCCTCTCTATTTCATTTTGTAACGATAATTCATGTTTATTTTATCCACACCTGTGATTTGAAACTTTATTTCTTCGTACCAAAGATGATAATAGAGCTTACCAGAAAATCTACAAATAAGTTGCTATTAATATCGTCAACCAAAGCTAATGTTAATTTGACTTCATTACCTAATGATTTATCAAAAAAAAATCACCTTTATTTTTATCTAATAATAATAGTTAACGAATAGTGATCATAGAAAAATCGAAAATTTTAAACTTAAACGAATGTTTCGTGTAATTTGGATCGTGTGTCGTCACTCATCCCCATCTATTGTGTACATATTCCCATATGATAGGGGATCGATGGCGTATTTTGTGACGAAGCTGTACAAAGCACGAGTCCTTCGGGGAAGCATTGGAGTGTTGACTCAGTCCGGGGACAAAGGAGGCAAACTCGCGCCTCACTCAGCTCCACAGATTATTTAGACGCGTCTGTTTAAAGAGATGACGTTGTATATTTCAGATTTACAATCTTTGGAATATTGTTGGACAGTTGGCATTTGAATTTGGCGTTGTGTTGGAAATAATTTTAAATATTTACACAAATATATTTAACTTTAATACAATATAGTTAGTCTCTCTATACTGTGATACGACGAAGATACAATTTGCTACATAATTTCTCACAAACTGTCACACGCAAACCTCTATGGAATACTATGTATTATGGTTAAAGTAACGAAAATACTGCCTTTTGTCAGTAATAAATACAAAGATTTTATGTACTTATAATTAATCTAGTTAGGAAAGAGCTTTCTCTACCAAGGACATTCATACGAGTAGTTACAATAGTCAATGATATTTTAGATTCGGAAATATTCCGACTAAGAGCTAGAGAATTTTCACAGTTAAACCAAGTACCTACCTACCTATAAATACTTTAAAAAAATATCAAGCTGAAGGATATAATATCCTGCAATATTTTCAATGTAAATTCGTATTGTTACTTTTAAAAGTAACTGTAAGTGCGGAGTATTGCCGGTCAAACTCCGTACAAGTGTTTGCACTTGACCTGTCTTCGTTATAAACTTTTTAAGAAGTGACTAACTTGGTGTAAGCACGTCAAGTGCCCACTACACTATCGTAAATATATAATTTACATTTAAAATACACTTTACTTTTTATTTTGATACTTCGAATTCGTTTGCGGTCACATTACGTTTAAAACTATTAATCATTCATTGTTTTTGCTGTCTCTATACTTCTTATGTATTCTAAGTTATATCTAATGTGTATGTTTATAACCTAGGTACATAGAAATTGTCTAATAAAGGTATTTGATGTCTAATATTTTTGGATTCGCAACTGAGAAATTGTGGTGATTTTAATTCTGATTCTAAGTAAGACCCGCAATAGGTAATTTCGTTGCCAATTATTTTAAATTATAAATAACTACATATACCAATCATAGATAAAAACACGGTCAGGCATACAAATTATAACACAACAAAATAATAACACGGAAAGATTTATTTCCCAAACTCGTGATGAAACCTATACCAATATTTAATTTAAATATTTGCTGATATTTCGTTTAATGCGAAGTATTTCGTAATTATAAAAAGATTCGCTGTTAGCTATTTACTTTCCCAGCAGCTATTGTTTGCGATTCCGTATAAACTCCAGGTAAATACACCCTGGAATGGCTAGCAATAACAAACACCTTCTAAATATGACAATCAAATCGTTAAAGTCACGGTATTGCCACAGACTCAATTTTTTCTTACAGATCGATGGTAGTCTAGTTTGAATGTTAGTCCAGTTATTCTTTAAGTTGTCCTATTTTGCATGAAATTTTACGTAAACCTTGTAACAAAATGTTAAAAAAAAATGCTTTGAAAACGAATATTTTTGTTTTAAAAATAAGACAAGTTAAAAAACCGATTACCTACAGGTATTTAATGTCTTAAATAAATACTTCACACATTTTCTTTTGCAGTGGTGAAACAGAAGTTGATAGGTATTATTTCAGCTAATACAAATGTATACCGGCCACTATAGCTTTAGCACACTGTCTTTCGAATACGCTACGCATTCTCAGAATAATGATTCGCGTTTATACCTCTGAATATCTTTTGCTGAGGTATTACCGAGTCGAGATTTTTTCATAACACACATACGCCGTAGTCTGCATCCAAAACATTACGTAAACAGAGTTCAAAAAACTCGTAGCCCGATATCGGTAGCTCATTAATGGTCGAAAGTTTTGGGCAAATATTTGAACATTCCGGCTCAATCGTAATTACTGAGTTTTGTCCGCAACGAACAAAGACTGGTAGTTGATATAACAGGGCATTTATTTATGGTCCCCGAAACAGAGGAGCTCATTAGAAACACATCGGGCTACATGTGTAAATAAATACGGCGAGGCTTGCCCAAACATTTCCAGAGAGACCCAAGCGTACTTGCTAATGGATGATGTGGACATTTAATAACTACTGACATATTTATTTAATTATTTATTTATTGATTTTCATTGATTTTTTTAACGAAAACCCCGTCAAAAGTAGGTACCTAAATGAGCTACAGAATGGCGTAAATCAAAAACAAAAAATAGAAGGTACCTATAGCTATAGCATATAGCTATTAGGTATTGCCGCACAAAACCTAATATCTTAATATTCTTAACTTTTAATAACGGTAGTTAAGTTAAAGATAAAACCTCTACTTCATATTACAAATTGTTATTTGTAGAGCGAATTAAATCAATCGGAAAATTCCAATTACACATCATCGGTACAAATACTTATAAGCAATGTTTATACAATATTAGGTTGTAGCTTACATCTCGTAGGTATCCTCAACTTAAAAATACAGTAAGAAAAGGCGTAAAATGTCCAGCGGCTCTTGAGCGCAAGTTTCCCGGGATTGCGTAGGAAGAGCATTGACAACAAGGCAGGAGCAGTTTCGGGTTACATCTCATATACAGCGCAAACAGAGGTACCCAAGACACTCGTACGTATCGAGTGTCATAGCCACAGGGTTTTCTAAGCAAATAATTGAGCGATTACTTGTATTATTATTCGGAGGCCCTGAATACAGCCTCCTTGCTAAGTATAAGGGTTCCTGGTTCGATTCCTTGGCAACAGTCTATTGTGTGACAATTAAACGTTTGGTCCCACGTGCGTTTATGGGTTAAGTGCAATATCCTCATCATTTTGTGACGTAACTTGAAATAGTTTTATCTAAATGACTTGCGTAGAATTAAGTGTCTAAATCGAATTATTTATTAAGTTCAAAATGACTAAATCCCGAAATGTCCGAAGGTTTCTAAATGTCTAATACCTAAATTCAAATCCTCAGTAGTCAATTCAAGGTACCTAATTGAAACGGAAGTCTAATTACGCTAATTGACATATCTAACTAAGAATTTTACCATTGCAAATCTAATAACTCAATTCAATTGTCTCAACTCATAATTCAATTGTCATACGCACAAATTAGCGCACCTTCTGACGCAATCAGGTAAAAACCGACACAGTTTAGAACCTTAAAATTCTCAGAACAACAAAATCAAAGCGTGAATGATTGCGTTCAAAGTACGTAAGTACTTACAAGTTGTTACTTTCCATTGAATGGTGACTGACTGGTGGCCTGTTGATCACGCTTTGTGGAACGAAAGACAAACCACTCTGCTGACTCGAGAGCTGGGTCCATTTCAAGTCTCGTCACTTGTAAATGGCCGTGTTTGTCTGTTTGCTCTAACATTCTTTTAGTTGGAGTGTTCCGACCTGCCATTTGACCTTAGGGTGTTAGTAAAAAAGCGATATTTTGTTTTCAGACCACCGTGGTATATGTTGAGATCGAGTTTGGGTATAAAAATTTAAATCATTTATTTCGTGTTAGGAACTATAGCACACTTAACGAACGTTATTGTTTACACTTTGAATAACATAAAAAAAAATCATTACACAGTCACAATGAAACGCCTTAGGTACCTACTTAGGTACTTTAACTCTACCTATAGACCCTCCCAATTTTGGTAAAAAAATAATCATTAACGTACCTATTATAAAACCAAGTGGATATTCCACGAGTAGTACCTGTGACCTAATTAAAATCTCAGCTAAACCTATATAAATAAAGATCAAAAAGTATCATTCAACAAATCCTTTCTACTTAACTATTAACTCAAGTATCAGTGAATTGAAAGCGCAGTTTTTCAAGCTGATATCTAAAATGCTAGAATCAAACAAAGAGCAGTGGGGAATGTGAGTACGTTGGAAGAGCCGAGAGCCCCTAGCAAGGCAATTTCCGAGCACGTAGGGTAACTGACGTGTGGGGTATTGGGTTAGCACGGAGGCACTATGCAAATGTAGCCGCCGCCGCCGCTGTGCCGCTCCTGCCAGTCGTAGTCGCCTCGGGCGCGATGTTTGTGTGGTTATGTTTATTATCTATGTGCTGTAGGTACGTGCCATAACCTAAGTAATTTTGTAGTCAAAAGTTACCCTAACATAGGAAAAATACTTAAAAACTTTAAAAAAAGGTTCAATTATAACTTAAAATACTCTTGTTTCTCGTTTCATGAACTTGTTTCACGATGCTAAAGATTATTTCAAACAAACTTCAATAATGCAATAATAGGACATGCATAAAATAACTATGTTACCTACAGACGCTTTAAATGTTTTTTATTATAAAATAGAATGGTTTCCCC
This sequence comes from Lerema accius, assembly GCA_001278395.1. Classification (NCBI taxonomy): domain Eukaryota; kingdom Metazoa; phylum Arthropoda; class Insecta; order Lepidoptera; family Hesperiidae; genus Lerema; species Lerema accius. The sequence continues at coordinate 589,061 of LGAG01000585.1, forward strand.
CGGTTACAAAAATTGTCCAGGATTTTCTCTTTAGTGTTCTAATTGCCTGGGTCAATTACATGAATAAATACAGCTATAGATAAGGTAGTCTCGCTAGGTAGAACAATATGAAGGGTAGATGAACCAGCCTCCAGTATTTGTATCATCAAAAACATTTGTAGAGCGACCATAAGTTACACAACATCTCCTATAAAATGAATTTATTTGAAGATGGAAATAATATTGTAATGAAAAATATTGTTACAATTTGAAAAATATTAGTCATAATATTTTTTTTTTTTATATTTCCCTGAGCGCAAGTTATTTGTAGCCAAACCTACCTAGAGTTTTTCTTTTCCTATCCCCCTGTGCATCCGCTAGCGACGCCCATAAAATAAGCTATTCTGTCTTCCCGACGTATACAGAACAGTAATAAATCATTCTAACTTAAACAAAGACCTACACTCGAACCACACAGCGGCAAGTGGCTTAGCTTGGCGTTGATTGGCGCACTATGTTTCCACAATATGGCGGCCCCGCTAACTATACAGTGTACCGACATAAAAAGAAATGGCTCTTTTCTCGCAGACAAAACTAAGTACGTATCTTCTACACTTCATTCTTTTTGTAATAATAACAAGCATTATGTTCAAAAACTTAACTTATTAGGTTTTGGTCCTTCGAGCCGCCTTTTTAAGCTAACATGCTTCGTGCAAGATTATCTAGATTTTTTATAGGAGAAAGGATTTGAAACCAGTAAATATAAATTCCAAATTCCTCCTAGCTGCGTATCTGGTGATACACCTGAATTAATTATCTTGTCATTGTCATAAGTACCTACGATCCAATTTTTATGACCTACACAGCATCCAATATTATCTACATGGAATCTTTAAAGCAAAATGGAAACCTTCATTACTTAGTTATTGCACTGACCATTCTTAGTAGGTACTGTCTATCACTTATAGTAGGTACCTATGTACCAAGACATTTTACCTACAAGCTTATGCCATTCCGTTTTCATTAAAGACAAAAACTAAAAGAGGCCTATAAAGATTGGTTGTCAATCTTGTTTTGGAGGGCCATTGTTAATTTGATTGGATTGAGTTCTTGACGAAAGCGATACCGCTCGCATTGTTTGGTCGATTTTACATAACGAGGCGGCAAACGCGTTCTCTCTTTGTTGGCGCGCCATTGTGGGGGAGTATCCAAACGTTTGAGATGTGAATTGAAAGGCGCCGCGTGATGACGAGGCGCGAGCCGGCGAATGGTGCAAGACATAGGCGATGATACCGTCAGAAGTACTGGAATAAGAATAGAAGGACTGGAATAAATTGCCCGCGTCGGTATTCCCGTTCGTCTTCAAGTCGAGAGTGAATAGGCTTTTTCTAAGTTAATGTGCTCACCATCTAGGACAACGTCGTCACCTACTAGGTACTTAGGTAGGATTGTTGTCAAGCATTAACTTATTTTTAGGTAAAAAAAGTACATAGGTACTTCTGTATACGTACGTAGTACCGTGTATACGTACCTATGTACGTATGTTCTGTAGTACGTACATAGGTACGTACTTATAGGTACGTTATAGACAATTTAAATTGAAGTTATAATTTATTTCTTGTAGTTGTAGATTTTTAACAAAAAATCTTAAAACGAAAAGTTAGACTAGGTATAATTTTATGTTATGAACTGTGAACCGTTCCAAATCCCTTTTGCAGGCTAAATCCAAAAATAACCGCAATAATTTACGTACCTATAAGTTACAAATATATCTAAATGGTGTAAGGGTTTTCAAGTAAGTAATTGGCAACGGACCAAATATACGATAATATAATAAGTATCTACAAAATATTTAAAGATTTATTCAAAGTTAGTGAACCGATTTAAAAACATTTCAAAAAAAAATTACGGATTTCACTATGTTACAGTTTTATGATAGATAAATAAACCTAAAACAAGAGCAGTATTACCGCGCCCTCTATCAACTTAAACCAAGCAACACACAAGTTGCGTTCACCGCGCGGCTCTTTGAACTGTCCAAATGATTGTTTTATATTTGTAAAGCCTGCAACGTTGCCCCTATTGCTGACGTAATGTAGCATTTCAATTAGTTTCACAAGCGTTTTGTTTTACGACAATGGTTTGTGTCGAATAGCGCTGCCATATCAATTGTTTGATCAATTCAATATCAAAAGCGCGACGAATAATGAGAGTCAACTTAGGCATTTTGTTGAGTTTTTTTTGTTGATTTTAAATGTTCACCTAATTAGGTAGAATTCCTTTCTTAATCTTTTTGCATACTCATTTCTAGATTACTTTAGAATTACCTACCTATTTAGTTAGGCCCTTAATATTTTTGAAATCATATAGGTACATTACAGGTACGCCTATGTAGTAGGTACCTACCTACCATGGAAGATGTAATGTAGGTATGTGTAATTCGTTGTTGTGTGGTACCGATCATAATTATGTCTACATTAAATTAAATAAATTGATTGGTAATAGTTTTATCTTACCTTTCTTGTTCAAAGTTAAAAGTATAAGAAGAAATTTAAATAGGTAGGTTAAGTTATATTTACAACACATAGGTAACTACATAAAAATCTTGATTTGATAAGTAAGACACCTTTCCCCAATTCATACCTCTATTTTCTGTTCACTTCGAAATAGATTCGTGAGAAATTATCAAAGCTTGTTTTTGCGACGCAAACGGAACGTGTCAATCTGCGTGTTAGTTCTAAATTGGTGGCTGTAATTAAGCTAAGAGAATCACTAACAGCCTTTTTCAATGTTATCGGTCTGCCGAGTGTCAATTATTTCATCACCGACTTCAGACGGCGCCGGCGCAGGCGCAGTCGAGCGATGCTATCGTATTTACACGTCAGCATTATAGAATAACACTATGCGGGCTGCTTTTTATTTTTATTTTCGGTCTGAGTTATTCATTCATATTTCCAACAACTTTAAAACATGGGTAACTTTTACTAACTCTATGGTAGGTCGCGGTGCTTTATTAATTTAAAAAATACTTAGAAAAAAATATATTTTTGTACCTACTTAGTTAGTATTTTGAAGCTTATTTTAATCTAGTGTAAGGCGATTTCTTTGTTTTATTATTTTGTGTTAAATCATGGCTTTCAAGTTTAAAACGACCACGCTATATCGACCTCTACCTACTATATGTATAGGTATCTTTGGTACAACCTATCTACTTCCCATAGTTATTATTCTCCTTATTTCTTATTTGTTACAAAATGCTTTTCGAAAGTCGTTCAATTATAGAAACATAATTTTAACCATACAAAAGTAGGTAAACTTTATTTTATCGTAACTTATTGCAAGATATACATAATTTATAACCGCGGTAAAATAATGGCACTAGATGAATATTGTCATAAGCGTTTCCTTTTAAATAAAGAGCTTACTTCGGTACGAGTGCATTAGTGCCTCTAATTACGCGGGGTCTGTAATAACGCGGCGCCGAATAATTGGTATGGGATAGTGAAGCTTATTGAAGATATCAGGGCTTCGAGATTGTGATGTTTTGAGCATTGTTCGTTATAGAATTTCTTATTCAATATTAATGTTTATAATCCCTTACAATTTACCTACTTATTGAAGTAGGTATTTCGATGTTAGTACCTAAGAATATTTCACGCCTGATGTTTACGGTGGTAATTAGCAAGATATGCCTACCTAGGTACATCCGAAATATATATGAATAGGTGTGCTAAACGGTTAAAGTTCCTAACAATAGTAACAATTCATAACTTGTTGGTTAGAGTTAAAATGGTCAAAGCGAATTATCTATAAACGTAGTTACTTTACGTCTTTTTATAGCAATTAGAAAGGCTTGCACGATTGTTGTGTAAAACAAACTATTAGTTACAACTTTAAGGCTGATAATAGACGGCTGTTTCAAGAAGTTTCGTGCTATTCAAATGTCTGACGACGTAGCCTAATGCAATCAGATCATACAATCGCCGTCAACTGATTCAAAATTCCTACAGTACCTAACTGCTTGAAGTAATTTAAGCAGCTTACGTAAAGAATAATCTGTAGGTCAGCAATAGGTAGATAGACGTTCTGCAGCACTGCGTGTTTCAAATATAAAATTTCCGTTCCATTTCCTTTCACCACGATTTCGGAAAAAATATGTATTAAAGCACTCGGATCATTATAGAAAGTGTGGAATTATGCGGTGATTTTGTGTGAAAACGTGACAATTAGTTTATGAGTGCCAACATCGGAGCCCTCGGCCTGTGGATGACAGACCGCCGCCGTTTCCTAAAACATTTGAAAAGTGTCAAATCATTCCTTCCATTTACGATTTGGTACTGCAGTTGTACGGAACATTTGGCTCGACCTCGAATACGATAAAGTAGATTATACTCTGTCCGCTTGTGCTTTTAAATGATACTTAAGTCAATCCGATATTTCTAGATCCCATTGTGTTATTAGGTAGTAGGTACCTACCTACCTATTGTATGTTTATAATTCTTTATAAATACATTTCCAGGGTGCGCCAAAAGGAAGCAAATGTCTTTCGAGAGTAGGTAAGTCTTAAAGGGTGGACGGATTTCAACACTTCAGGTGTTATTGGATTCATAATATACCTACTGTGAAAGTGGTAGGTATATTTTTCAACACAACGACCCTTCCGCCTTCCATATTTAGCAGTAGGTACCTAACTTCCTACAATTTTTGTTTTTCTGTTAATTATATGACATGAAAACAAAAAGGTGTAGATCCCCTGCGCAGTATAGCGTGCGGAGAGCGGCTAGTGCCGTAATGTTTGGTTGTTTACGCCGCGGCCGCCGCGCACGCACCACGATACCGATCAAAACCAAATAACCAAACACTAAACTAAACTACTACTACTTAAAACGACAGTGACAAATGACAATATTGCCTACTCGTACTTGTAACTAACTCGTACATGAGTAAATTTTAAACTATCTTATTCACTTTGATGTAGTTTCCGTGTAAGTACCTACTTAGTTAATACCCAAACAAAGAGACCTACAAACACTGATGAATAAAAAGGCGGTAATTTTAAAATTTAAAAAAATGCATATGCAAGTTCAATTTCATTCCGCTAGAGCTTACTAAGGTAAGTATATCTTACTTTAAGATAATTTACATTTCTATAATACTTTTGCAAATAAAAGCTTTTAAAAAGAGCTACGTTCTTGGTTAAGTAATAATATAATTTACGTTAAAGACAGTTGGGTAAGTATAGATTTTATAATATTATTGTTGCTACGCCGTAGCACAAGTGCTAAATTTTGTCGTAGCTAGGAGATAAGTCCTTACTCCTTACTATACGTAACATTTGTAAATGTGTATCAACTCAAAATCATATTTTACGTACGTATTTAAAATTAATATAGACCACCGTTGATGTTATGAATTATAATTTTTCAATGATAATCTAAATATTAGTACTATTATTAATAATCTTAAACTAAAATAAAAAAATAGAGTCCAAATAGAAAGTTATCAAAATAAACTGCAGCAAAAACAACCGAACATAGAAATGTAAATTGAACTCCATTTTGCCACTTTTAAAACAAGTAATAATTATTTTGTTATGAATATATTACACTAAAAGCTTAAGTACAACAAAAAGCGCGTTCGAAACAAAAATATTTGGCAGCGCGGCGCGGCGGCTCAAACAAAGGCAGGCGATGGTGTAATTAGACCTTATTTTTGTCTATCAAAACATTTTTAATTGGTTTTAGAGTTGGAAAATATTGAAGTGTATGATTAGCGGGCTTCAAGCTGTATATTTGCTTAATGGAAGTGTAAAAGATAAAAGCTTGCGCTATCGGTTCATCTACCGGTAATTACAGAGGCGGTCGCCGGCAAGCCTGGCCTACTCACTTAAAGCTACACTACCTTCACGTTGACGTCTTAACACTCTTAACGTAACACATCGCGAAATAATGTCGTTAATAACCTCGGTTTTTTTATAAAATGTTGTCGATCAAAAGTTAGCTCTCTGCTCTGATTAAAAAAAATATTTATAAGGTGATAAGAAAAAAGTTATTCGAAGTGCTTTTTACATCAAATTTTATCGAAGTACCTATGACTTACTAGGTATTGATGCTTCAAAAACTCTGCTTTCTTGTTAGTTTAAGATGTTGGTGTTTTTGTATTTGGTAGAGACTTGCTAGGTTACCAAGATTATGCAATAAAACGGTTTTTGTAAAAATTGTCCCTTACTAGGTTTTGAAATGGGGCAGCCGTATAGGTATCTAATACATAACGAAGTTAATTACATTATGTAACTTAGAAGTCACTAAATATACCTAAGTATACCTATACATAGGTACCTGTCTACGTCACACGGTACCTATACAATAATGATTATTGTATGCGGGTACGGCACGAACCGGAAGTGATCTTATAAAATCCACCTTAAATATTTTTTATTACATTAATAGCTCACAGCGTCTGAAGTGTTAGCTTCATCATTCCAAGTTTTTATGTTTTATTAAAACAATGTGTGAAACAGCACACTCAAGCACTCCCCTGACATGTAATCGTTTGCTTTTAGTAAAATTACTTTATAAATATTCAGGAAGAAAGCGAAAAAAGTTAATAACACAGTATCGCGCGACGCTAATTGCAAATTACCGTGCATTAATGTTGCGCTCACACTCACACGTTGCGACCGGCGACTAAAATATAACGGCCGCAGTTGATGGCATTTCAATATCTTAAAAGGTACCTACATATCTAAATAATGCATGTACCTATGTGTTTTTGAAACTACCTATAGGTATATAATATAATTATCTACTAATTAAAACGATTTATTATACATAGTTATTCCTTTTTTTAAAGATGTGCGGGGGAATTTCCTGCCCCTTTCTTCTTTTCCATATTAAAGCACCTTTACGAAATGGGGTTAGATAAAAAAAATCCGGGCATTAGTGTATCATTGATATCTACCTACATGAATAAATGATTTTTGATTTTGGTTTTGTTATGACGCTCTTCTTTTTTATGTTTACTAAAATGAATGTTACACTATACTTAATAGTATTTCCTTAATTAGTAGGTTTCAAATCCTTCTTAAAGCGAACACTACTTTCGCTTTAATAGATATCAAGTCTTAAAAGTTATGCATAAAAATGACAAAGTTCATGTAGGTAACATTGGTGCAGATCGTTATAAGAATTTTGAAAAAATTACACACTTATTAAGTGGGATATTTTGCACACCATGTCTAATACCTACTTATTATCTTATCGGTAGGTATATTTGCGATGAAATTATATAAACTACTACATACATATACGCCGCTTTGACCAATTGTTCACTAAAAGGTGACAAATCAAAATCTAATTGAAAGCCTGTACTTAACAGGTAATCAATAATGCGTGTTCGCTAGAAATTATTCCGAGTAAAGAGGAAACAGGGCGCTTGGCAATTAGCAAATTAGCGCGAGCAAGCTTCCAGCGGCAAATGTGCTTCATTAACCTTTGTCGCGAGCCGCTCTAGTGCGGGCCTCATACTGACACCATTTTATACGAATACTAGACTTTGTTCTGCTACATATTTGATCTTATACTTAGTTTTCCACACCAGGTACTCCCAACATTAAATTTTCATGTATTTTGAATAGGTAAATGCTCATTATATCAGACAACTTTTACTATGACGGCTTTTTAATACGGCTTATAGTTTGACTGGTCCCTTGAAGTATTCGTAAGTCAACATCAGCGCCAACTTTCGGGTCTAACTGTGGCTCCAAACCATATTCGTTCCC